>SJYQ01002052.1:1263225-1282979 GCA_006410935.1 Redunca redunca
AGGCTTTTTAGCTCCTCTTCACTTTCTGCCATAAGGGTGGTGTCATCTGCATATCTGAGGTTATTGATATTTCTCCCGGCAATCTTGATCCCCGCTTGTGTTTCTTCCAGTCCAGCGTTTCTCATGATGTACTCTGCATATAAGTTAAATAAGCAGGGTGACAATATACACCCTTGACATACTCCTTTTCCTATTTGGAACCAATCTGTTGTTCCATGTCCAGTTCTAACTGTTGCTTCCTGACCCACATACAGATTTCTCAAGAGGCAGGTTAGGTGGTCTGGTATTCCCATCTCTTTCAGAATTTTCCACAGTTTGTTGTGATCCACACAGTCAAAGGCTTTGGCATAGTCAATAAAGCAGAAATAGATGTCTTTCTGGAACTCTCTAGCTTTTTCCACGATCCAGCCAACATAGGAGAACTAAATACATGAAGCAAACATTAACAGACATGAAGGGAGAAATTGACAGTAACAACACTAGTGAGGATTTTAATAGCTCACTTACATCAATGGACAGAAAACCAACAAGGAAATATTAACCTTAAACCACACCTTAGACCCAAGAACTTTTAATAGATATGTAGAGAACATTCCATCCAAAAGCAGAGGTATGTACATTCTTTTCAAGTACACATGGAACATTCCATGGGATAGACCACATGCTATCCATAAAACAACTCTTAAATAACCTTAAGAAGACTGAAATCACATCAAACATCTTTTCCTACCATAACACTATAAGAGCGGAAGTCAACAAGAAAAAACTGGAAAACACTCAAACACATGGAGACTAAACAATACACTGAACAAGCAGTGGATCAGTGAATAAATCCAAAAAAATGTGTGCATGCATGCCAAGTCACTTTACTCATGTCTGACTCTTTGTGACCCTATGGACCATAGCCTGCCAGGCTCCTTTGTCCATGGGATTCTTCAGGCAAGAATACTAGAGTGGGTTGCCATGCCTTCCTCCAGGGGATCTACCCAACCAAGGGACCAAACCTGCAGCTCCTGCATTGCAGGCTGATTCTTTACCACTGAGCCACTGGGGAAGCCCTAAATCAAAAAATACTTGGAGCTAAATGAAAATGGAAACACAATTTTTTGAAATCTCTTGGATGCAGCAAAGCAGTTCTAAAAGGACAGCTCACAGTGATATACACCTACCTCAAAAAATAAGAATATTTTCAAATAAATAACCTAAAAATTTATATCTCAGGAAACTAGAAAAAGAACAAGAAAAGCCCAGTGTTGGTAAAAGGAAAGAAACAATAAAGATCAGAGCATAAACAAATGAAACAGAGACTGAAAACAATACAAAAGATCAATGAAACAAAGAGCTGGCTCTTTGAAAAGATAAACAAAGCTGACAAACCTTTAGTCATCAAGAAAAGAGAGGTCCCAAATCAGTAAGATCAAAAATGAGAAGAGAGACATTTCAACCAACACCACAGAAATACAAAGAATCACAAGAGACTACTATAAACAGTTATATGCCAACAAATTGAACAACCTAGAAGAAATGGATGGATACATACACTCCTAGAAATATACAATCTTCCAAGACTGAATCAGAAAGAAATAGAAAATCTGAACAGATTGACTATAAGTAATGAAAAAAAATTCCAACAAACAAAAGTCCAAGACCAGACAGCTTCACAGTAGAATTCTGCTACACATTTAAAGTTGAGTTAATACCTTTCCTTCTTAAACTGCTCCAAAAAATTGCAGTGGAAGGAACACTTCCAAACTCATTCTAAAAGCCAGTATCACCCTGATATCAAAACCAGACAAAGATACTAAAAAAAAATGAGATTACATACTACATACTTGATAAACAGAAAGAAAATATTATCAAACCAAAATCAACAATACATAATATATAATGATCATATGGAATGTATTCCAAGAAATAAAGATGGTTCAATATCTGCAAAATCAATGTGATATACCATATTGAAGATATGAAGGATATCTGAAGGATATGGTTTATCCAATATGAAGAATAAAAATCACATGATCATTTTGATAGATTAAGAAAAAGCACTCGACCAAATCCAACATCCATTTACTATTAAAATCCTTAAGTGAAGTGGATATAGAGGAAATGTAGCTCAATATAATAAAGGGCGTATGTGATAAGTCCACAGCTAACATCATACTCAGTGGTGAAAAACTGAAACTTTTCCTCTAAGACCAGGAAAATTACAAGGGTACTATCACCACTGTTATTCAAAAATGAATTAGAAGTCTTAGCTACAACAATCAGACAGAAATATTCAAACTATTGCACAATTGCACTCATGTTACATGCTAGCAAAGTAAGCCTCAAAATTCTCCAAGCTAGGCTTCAACAGTACATTAACCAAGAACTTCCAGATGTTCAAGTTGGATTTAGAAAAGGTAGAGGAACCAGAGATTAAATTGCAAACAACTGTTAGATATAGAAAAAGCAAGAGAATTCCAGAAAAACATCTACTTCTGCTTTTATTGACTATGCTAATGCCTTTGACTGTGTGAATCACAACAAACTTTTTGGAAAATTCTTAAAGATATGGGTATATCAGACCACCTTACCTGCCTCCTGGTAAAACCTGTATGCAGGTCAAGAAGCAACAGCTAGAACCAGACACGGAATAAAGGACTGGTTCCAAATCAGGAATGGAGTATGTCAAGGCTGTATATTGTCACCCTGCTTACTTAACTTATATGCAGAGTACATCATCATATGCATCATATGCAAAATGCCAGGCTGGATGAAGCACAAACTAGAATCAAGGTTGCCAGGAGAAATATCAGTAACCTCAGATATGCAGATGACACCACCCTTACGGCAAAAAGGGAAGAGGAACTAAGGAGCCTCTTGATGAAGATGAAAAAAGGAGAGTGAAAAAGCTGGCTTAAAACTCAACATTCAAAAAACTAAGATTGTGGTATCTGATCCCATCACCTCATGGCAAGTAGATAGGGAAACAATGGAAACAGTGACAGATTTTCTTTTCTTGGGCTCCAAAATCACTGCAAATGGTGACTGCAGCCGTGAAATTAAAAGATGCTTGCTCCTTGGAAGAAAAGCTATGACAAACCTACAGAGCATGTTAAAAAGCAGAGACATTACTTTGCTGACAAAAGTCCATCTAGTCAAATCTACGGTTTTTCCAGTAGTCATGTATGGATGTGAGAGTTGGACCCTAAAGAAGACTGAGTGCCAAAGAATTGATGCTTTTGAACTGTGGTGTTTGAGAAGATTCTTGAAAGTCCCTTGGACTGCAAGGAGATCAAACCAGTCAATCCAAAAGGAAATCAGTCCTGAATATTCATTGGGAGGACTGATGCTGAAGCTCCAATACTTTGGCCACCTGATGGAAAGGAAAAAAGAAAAAGAAAAGACCTGATGCTGGGAAAGACTGAAGGCAGGAGAAGAAGGGGACAACAGAGGACAAGATGGTTGGATGGCATCACCAGCTCCATGGATATGAGTTTGAGCAAGATCTGGGAGCTGGTGATGAACAGGGAAACCTGGCATGCCGCAACCCATTGGGTCTCAAAGAATCAGACATGAGTGAGCTACTGAACACCACCACCAACATCAGAAGGGAAGAAGTAAAATTGTTATTATTTGCAGCTGACATGATACTACATATAGCTAATGCTAAAGATTCCACCAAAAAACTATTAGAATAAATGAGTTCAGTGGAATAAGATATAAAATCATTAAACATAAATCTGTTGCATTTCTATACACTAATAACAAAGTTTATTCACTATCAGAAAGAGAAATTAAGAAAAAAACATTCATAATGTGAGAAGCTTCATCTAACTCAACAGTTATGAGTTTTTGAAGACTCTGAGAGTCTTCTGTGTGTATGTATAATTTTTTAGAGATAGTTCACATCATAAAAATTTTCCCTTTTAAAGTATACATATAATTCAATGGTTTTTAATATATTCAAAGGGTTGTGCAACTATCACTACCATCTAATTTCAGAACATTTCATCACCCAAAAAGGAAACTCCAGCTCATTAGCAGTCACTTCCCAGTCTCCCCTCAGCTCCTGACAACCACTGATCTATTATGTCTGTAGATTTGCCTATCCTGGACATTTTTATACAGATGAAGTCATATAACATGAGCTTTTGTGTCTGGCTTCTTTCTGTCTGGAAACTCTCTTGCTCCAGGACTCTAGATCACAAACATAATAAGAAAGGAGAAAGACATCTTAAATTTTTTTAATTCCTTTAAAATACCACACTAAATGTTTAGAATAAATAACTCAATAGACCAAGACTCTAGTCTAACCTATCTCTAGACCATAGGAAGGAATACTGCTCAAACTTATCAGGTTGATTTAGGTCTGGCCAATCTAAGTTTAAAGATCACCCCTAGGACTAAGCAGGATATCATGAGAAACCTAAGGGCTTCAGAGGACCCTGAATCCAAACCCTGGCAAAGTCATTCACTAGCTCCAGGTTGACCTTGAACCATTTATCTAACTACATTTTCATTTTTCTCATGTACAAACTGAGCATGACAATAATATATTCTTTGTGAGGTTGTTATGAGGACTAAAAATAATTATATGAAGCATCTAATGCCTGGCATAAAGAGAGCCTTCAAATTGCTATTGTTGCTACTACTTCTATTATTTTTCTCCTGTTAAATGCTTTTTTTAAATCACCCCGTCACATGTCCTGTAAACTGAACAAAGAATTATATTGGTCATCATCCTTGCCCTCAAGGAAACCACATACTATGGGAAATGTACGTTTTTTTTTAATCTAAGGTTGTATGTCCCTATTGTACTTTAATCCTACCACTTAGTGTTGGATAGGAATGGAATGATAAGTATTCTGCATTACTTGTGCACACATTTCATCTACATTACTGGGTGGGATTTTGTGTTGGCTTGATTCTTCCAAGAAACAGGGTGTCAAGATGAAATGAGTCATGCAGGATATTTTTTGGGAGAAATGCCTGTGAAGAATTAAAAGAAGAGGCAGCAGTCTTGATTGGGAGAGTCTTCAGATGCAGACCATGATGCAGGTCTGACTCTTGGGAAAGAAGAGACAAGAAAAAAAGACAGGATAATAGGAAGGTCAGACTAAAGAACAGCTCTGAGAAAGTCTAAGTCAGGCCAACTGGGAGTCCTTAGGCAAAGATTACCCATGGCAGGGTGGTCCTGTGTTGGGCAGAAATGGCCACACTCAGTCACTACCTGAGAAGAGCCCAGGAGGAGTGGGGTTTGGCAGTGTGAGAGCAGAGGATGGTCCCAAAGAGGCTGAAAACTGTAGACAATGAACAAATCACACTCCTAATAGGAGGTCTTCATGAAGGTTGATTTGAGCAGCATACCTCCACAGTCTCTACAGAACTCCCAAAGTCAAAAATTATTGGTATCATTAACTGTACTTAGTAAATTCTCCATAACTGTTTATTGAAAACTGAGTAAGTGCTGATTTTCAGCCATTAGATAAAAGAGCAAACTATTTACTCAATCCAGGTGGATTTGATTTCATAATTCCTGAAGAGCGGAAATGGATTCCACCATTTGAACTAAATGCCAAGCCCCAGAAAATGTTCCCATGGCATAGAAAATCCGAGCCCACAAATAAAAAAAAGTGGGGTGGGGTGCTAAACTGAGCAACAGAAGTGTCAGGCAAAGTGGCTTTGAGGCTGAATTAAACCCACTGTTGATTTAATTATCCACTTAATTTCACTTATACAGACACAGCCACAAGATGAAGCAATCAGCAGAGGGTGTGGCCTCTAAGTTAGAAATAAGGGGATGGTATGGGGAGAGAGGTGGCGGGGGCGGGGGGTTCAGGATGGGGAACACGTGTACACCTGTGGCGGATTCATGTTGATGTATGGCAAAACCAATACAATATTGTAAGGTAATTAGCCTCCAATTAAAATAAATAAATTTAAATTTTAAAAAAAAGATGGCAGATCAAGTGCTTCTGAAACAGACAACAGAGTAGAGAAAGCCTCAGGAGCCCAGGCTGGTGGGAAGATGTTAATTATGGAGGTACACTTGGCTAAGGGAATTCCTTGGTAGCCAAGTTGATAAAGAATCTGCCTGCAATGACCCAGGTTCAGTCCCTGGGTGGGGAAGATCCCCTGGAGAAGGAAATGGCAACCCACTCCAGAATTCTTGCCTGGAAAATCCCATGGACAGAAGAGCCTGGCAGGCTACAGTTCACATTGTCACAAGAGTCAGACACGACTTATCAACTAAACCACCTCCACCACACTTGCCTAAAGCACACAGCAGCTGGAAAGCAGGTCACCACAGCACCCACTGGGATCGTGAAAATGATAATTTCAGTTTTCAAAGAATCAAAACCGCTAGGGGTGAGGCTAGCTGTTTTGAGTCACAAATCTGGAACTAAAATGAGCTCTCTAAGCTAATGACAACAAATAACGGAAGGCAGAAAGAATAGTGTTCCTATTGGGTTCATTTTTCACTTTCATAAAGGGCAGCAATCTACTTCAATTTAAAGAGTATTTAGTGAGCACCTGCTATACACAGAAAGAAGCAAGGTTTGGACAGTCACATGTCCAACAAACGCTGCTGAGCACCAGCTCCCATGAGCCAGATACCTGCTAGACTTTGGGGAAACATGGAAAAACATTCCCAATTGCTTCCCTCAATTCTGCCAAAGAAACAGACCCACAAAACAAAATAAAATACACATGATGTATTGTAGATCATGCAATGATACAGTAAGGTCTAAGTACTATGAAAATATTCTAAGCTGGTGACCATATAGCTTATGATCCAAGTCAGAGTACTATGGATGAATATCAATAATTACATTGGTACAACAGGCATAAACTTAGACTGTTACTGGCCAAAGCAGATGAATATCCACAAGGAATAAAAATGGGAAAAAGAGAATTAGGAAGAGAAAGAAGGGGGGAAAGCACAAAACACTGGAATGAAGAGGCTAACTTGTCAAAAAGAAAAGGTGAGAGAGAAATCGGTCAGGCAGAGAATGAAGAAGAAACAGTTTAAAGAAGCTATCATAACTTTGAAGCTGGAAAAATCTTGAAAATAACCTCACAACATTACCATGGAGAAACTAAGGAATGTGGGTAGAAAACCAGCGTTTGTTAAACACCAACAATGTGCTAAGTGCTATGCCTAGCACTTAAAAAGTGTGATCTTATTTAATCCAACCTAAAACATAGGTATAATAATCCTTGGTTTACAGATGAAAACACTGAAGCTCAGTGAGTTTAAGTGACAGCTGCGATTTGAACCTCTGCTTGTGAATTCTAAAGTCTCCATGCATAAAATTAGTAGCACAGGCAGAGTACCTAGGACTATTCCAATTTTTTAGGCCAGTGTTACTTTTACTGCACAATAGGGTAAGTTTTTTCTGGGGTTAATGGTGTTCCTTCAAAATTTACATCTCTCTGGAACCTCAGAATGTGACTTTTATTTGGTAATATGGCCTTTACAAAAGTAAGCAAGTTAAGATGAGGTCATACTGGATTAGGGTGGCCCCTAAACCAATAACTGGTATCTGGAAAAGAAGAGGGAGATTTTGAGCATTCACAAAGGGGAGACTGCCAAGTGAAACTACAGAGCAAAACATATAAACATGGAGGCAAAGATTGGAGTGATATTTCTGCAAGCCAAGAAATGCCAAGGATTGGTGGCAACCACAAGAAGCTAGAATGAGACAAGGAAGGATTCTTCCCTAGAGCCTTCTGGAGAAGCATGGCCCTACCAACACCTTGATTTCAGACTTTTGGCTTCCAAATCAGTGAGACAATAAATTTGTTTTTAAGTCACCAAGTTTATGGTACTTTGTAACAGTAGATTTAGTAAACTAATACAGAGTTAGAGAAAGGAACAGGAGGAGACAGCAGGAAGGATAGAATTGGAAGGACGGTTATGGGAAGATTAGTGGCAAAGAATCAGAGACTGAAAAATTCTAAAGGAAATGTAACTGGAGCAAAGGAAAAGGTGATGTCATTAAAACCCCAAAAATCAAAAATAGTTTCTTCGGTTCCATGATGATACCTCCCCTGATCTCTAACCTCACCATTCTCACCGTTACTCCCTCCTGCTTTCAGGCTCTCTGTAAGATTATTGGTCAGCTCTACCCAAGTAAAAAGAAAAGAGTAACGAAAGCTAGGAAAGAATTGACATAAGCTCCTATGGCAATAAAACCACACAACTGTGAATGTCAGCTGTTAACAATGAGTCACAGCTTCAACTAGCAAAGTTGATAGTTATAAGTTGAGGATAGATATGGTGGTTTCTAATCAATAGTAGTAAAGTGAAAGTAAAAGTACCGTCCGACTCTTTGGGACCCCATGGACTATATAGTCCATGGAATTCTCCAGACCAGAATACTGGAGAGGGTAGCCTTTCCCTTCTCCAGAGGCTCTTCCCAAACCCAGGGACTGAACCCAGGTCTCTCACACTGCAGGCAGATTCTTTGCCAGCTGAGCCACAAAGGAAGCCCAAGAATACTGGAGTGGGTAGCCTATCCCTTCTCCAGCGAATCTTCCAGACCCAGAAATCGAACTGGGGTCTCCTACATTGCAGATGGATTCTTTACCAACTGAGCTATCAGGGGGTGTGCAAATATCAAGCTAACACAGACCAAAATAGAATAATAAAAAACATTAAATCAATCTAAAACAAGTGAAGAAGAGGCAAATAGCTTAAAAGGGGAAATAGAAAACAAAGGTTAAAATTTCAACCCAAATACATCTATAATTACATTAAATGGAAATAAACTAAATAATTCAATTAAAACACAAATGACTGTATTATTAAATAAAGAAAACAAAATACTGTGTACTGCTTCCTTGAAATATATATACAATGTGCTGTGCTTAGTCACTCAATCGTGTCCAACTCTCAGGCTCCTCTGTCCATGGGGATTCTGCAGACAAGAATACTGGAGTGGGTTGCCATGCCCTCCTCCAGATATATACAATGAAAGGATACAAAAAGACTGGAAATCAAAAGAGATACATCATGCAAACACTAAATCACTTAAAATTGTCTTTGGTTGAGTTCCCTCTGAAACAGATCTAAGAAAAATATTTGAAAACACATAGTTTATTTGGGAAGTGATTCCAGGAAGCTCCAGAAGGAGAACTGGGAAGGATGACAAGTGATAAAAAGAAAGAAAGGAAACAATACTGGATGTATTAGTGATCAGATTACCCTATAGGAAACTGGGACTCAACCTCACCAAGGATCTCTGAGAGATGTAGAATATTCCTCAGAGTTGCTCTACTCAATGAATGACGAAGCTAAGGTATTTATCCTCCAGTTCCCCTCTATCCTAAGATAAGGACTGCTACTGGGGCATCAGCTTCCCAGAACTAATGGCCTATTTGCCCTGCACACAAGCCTAGTTAACCAGAGAAAGCCCTCAGAAGGAGAGCCACAGATGATCGCAATAAGCACCACTGTGCACAAAAATGGCGAGAGTCAAGGAAAAATGAGGGTGCTGACAGGATCTGACACATATTTAAAATAAACTTCAAAGCAAAAAGCACTGCTAGAGGTAAAGAGGGACACTTTGTAAAAGTTTTAACCCACAAAGAAATATATAACCAATTCATATACCCCTAATAACACAGCATTGGAATATAAAGCAAAAAAAATTTATAAAACTAAAAGGGAAACAGACAAACCCACAATCTTAGCAGGACAGAATAATATTTCGATGGTATTCCAGCCAGAAATACATAACTTTAATTGAATCATAGAGATGAAATTTAACAAATCCAAATTGAGGGCAGTTTTACAAAACAAATGGTCTGTGCCTTTAAAAATCATGTCAATGTATGGCAAAACCAATACAGTATTGTAAAGTAAAATAAAGTAAAAATAAAAATTTTAAAAATAAATAAATAAATAAAGGATCAAGGTCATAAAAGACAAAGCAAAACTAACAAGCAATTCCAGATTAAAGGAGACAAAAAAGACACAACAATTAAAAGCANTATCAATAATTAAATAAATGATTCTATGTAAAAATCCATTGACTTTAATAATTATGCAGTATTTACATAAGATAAAATTCTTTTTAGGAAATATACATTGAAATATTTAGTGGTAAAATAGATATTAAGTCTGCCACTTACTTTCAATTGGTTCAGAAAATAATATTATGTACAGGTAGGATGTGTGTGTACACAGATCCACCTTGATCAATTATCCTGTGCTTAGTCACTCAGTCATGTCCAACTCTTTGCAACCCCGTGGACTCTAGCCCACCAGGCTCCTCTGTCCATGGGAATTCTCCAGGCAAGAATACGGAGTCGGTTGCCATACCCTCCTCCAGGGGATCTTCCCAACCCAGGGATAGACCCAGGTCTCCCACATTGCAGGCAATCTTCACCATCTGAGCCACCAGGGAAGCCCTAATCAATTATAGAGTGAGCTAAGTTAATCCTGAACATAGGAAAAGCTAAATTGGTTTCAACATCAGGAAATGTATTGACTCCTTTTAAAGGAAAAGATTCTCATGGATCCCAAAAGGTATGTTCAGAGACTGGTTTCAGAAGAAACCAAAGTCTTTGTATTAGGAAAACAATGTGGTCAAAATAAAATTCCTTTTTATCCAGGTGAATATCATTATCTCCACTTTAAGATGGAGGAAAAAATATATTCTTCCATGCACCTTTCTATGATCCACTGAAAGTAAATAATCTTTAAAATTTATTTCATATGCTCAGCAACATTCTGGAGAAATGGGAGGGTATAAGAAAAAAAGCAATAAAATCATTCTTGGACTGATAGAACATATAATCTAAGGAAGACTTAAGAACAATATCCAAGAAAAAAGAATCAAGTATTTAGGTAAATAGTAAAGTATATCTTAGAGATTACCATTGCAACAGAAATTCAGATTTTTCCAAATTCTTAAGAAGGCACTAATACAGTGATTCCAGGTGGTAGGTGAGAAGTGACTGTACTACTTTTATGGCAGTTTCTAAGCCCAGGCACAAAGTTTTCTCGTTGTTCTTTCATCTAAGAAGACAACACGGAAAAGCAACAGTTCAGAGAAAACGAAGACTGGGAGTCTGGCACACAGCCAGCTGCCTTATGTGCCCATCTGCATCACCTCAAGTTACCTTCCAAAGAGAAAAGCATCTCCCATGCATGGCCATTGGTTCCAGGTGGCCTGCGACCAATTTCGGACTTGGCCACTTACCAGCTATTTTCACCATGGGGAAAGTCATATCCTCTCTGAGCCTCAGTTTCTTTGCCAGCACAACAGAGGTGCTGCAGATAACTACTTCATAGAGACATTTGTGAAGACTGAATGACTTTACATAAAAACCTTTTAACCCAGTAGAGGGACCATTACACACTTACTAAATGTTTATTTATGAGGAAACCTCTTCCAGGTTTATTAGGAAAGCTGTTACATTAAAAAAAAAAAAAAAAAAAAAAAAAGCTCAGAGGCCCCCAAGTTCTGCATTCAGAGACTTCTCTGGAGTGAGAAATCTCAAAAAATATTGTCTTCAGCCTCTAGTTTTGGAGCCCCTTATACCCCTGATTCAGAGATCAGGCTGCTGTGGCTATACTGTGACTCAGGGAAGAAAATGTGGACTGGCCAGTGCCCTGCTCTCAGTAAGACCCAAGGCGATACCATCCACAGCACATAAACATACCCCAAGTCTGCGCAAACATTGGCAAACATTGATGTAAAGTAATTTTGTTGCCAAGCAATGTTTCCTTCCTTCCTCCCTTACCCCATATCTCCTACAGCCTCAAGGCCTTTATAAGAACTCTGTTGTTTTCCTCTACACTTGATTTCATCTGGTGGAACAGGGTATGGAGAATAAAGGGCCCTCGAGTATTATTTATGCCATTCGTTCCCTAGATCATTATATATGTGGGAACAGAATTTCCAAAAAGTGACTTGACCAAAAACCTGGCAGGATGGAATCAAGAAGTCAGTTCCCAGGTCATTACCCTTCCCTCTACTAAATGTTGCCTCTCTGGAAGCTCTGGTCTCTGAATTATTTCATCTTCTACAGAGAATGGAATTACTTCTTAGTAATAAATAACTTTGAACTATAGTATATTAGATCCCTGTGGCTTCTGTAACAATTACTGTCCACTTAGTTCCTTAAAACAACACAAATGTATTATCTTAAAATTCTGGAGGCCAGAAACTTGAAATGAGTTTCACTAGGACAGAATCAAGGTGCCAGGAGGGTCATGCCCCTTCCCTAAAGTTTCTAGGGAAGAATTCTTTTCCTTTTCTTGTCTCTAATAGCCACCTGAATTCCTTGTCCTATGACCTCTTCCTCCATTTTCAAAGTCAGTAGTATAGTATCTTTTCTCTATAGTTCTCTTTCCTTCTGCTTCCATCACATGGTCTTCCAATCTGTGTCAAATCTCCCTCTGTCTCCTTCTTAAAAGGACACTTGTGATTATATTTATTGCCCACCTATTAATCCAGGATGCTCTCCTCATGGAGATAGCCTTAATTTAATCACATCTGCAAAGATTCTTTTGCAGTAGAAGGTAACATTCACAGCTTCCTGAGATTAGGACCCATTTTATTACCAGACAGCATATTAAAAAGCTGAGACATTACTTTACCAACAAAGGTCCATCTAGTCAAGGCTATGGTTTTTCCAGTAGTCATGTATGGATGTGAGAGTTGGACTATAAAGAAAGCTAAGTGCTGAAGAATTGATGCTTTTTGAACTATGGTGTTGGAGAAGACTCTTGAGAGTCCCTTGGACTGCAAGGAGATCCAACCAGTCCATCCTAAAGGAGATTAGTGCTGGGTGTTCATTGGAAGGACTGATGTTGAAGCTGAAACTCTAGTACTTTGGCCACCTGATGCGAAGAGCTGATTCATTGGAAAAGACCCTGATACTGGGAAAGATTGAGGGCAGGAGGAGAAGGGGATGACAGAGGATGAGATCGTTGGATGGCATCACTGACTCAATGGACATGAGTTTGGGTAAACTCCAGGAGTTGGTGATGGACATGGAGGCCTGGCATGCTGCAGTTCATGGGGTCACAAAGAGTCAGACACAACTGAGCAACTGAACTGAACTGAACTTATTACCAGGGGTCCTTATTCAGCCTATAACACATAGTAACTATTTTAATGAAATGAATTTGAATGGCTTCCAAAATTGTACTTTACCCAAATGCAAACTGAAAAGGCTGGGATTAAGGAAGTTCTTGGTGGTGGTGGAGGGGGGGAAGCCTAATATTTGGAGTACAACAGAATGTTTATAAAATGTATTTGATCTTATTTGGATCTTAGTTCCGCAAACCAACTGTAGAAAGATATTTTTAGACAATCAGGGACATTTGTATATTAGAGAATACCAAAGAATTCTTAATATCATTCAACATGATGATGGAATTGTAGTTACATAAGAAAATGTTTATATTTTTACAAGGTGCCACAGAAGTATGTAGGAGTGAAATGACATGAGGTCTGGAATTAGCTTTAAGATAATTTGGCAAAAAATGTGTTTAGTAATAGAGCAAATGTGGCAAAATATTCCTAATTACTGAAGACGGATGATGGGAATGTATGGGAGAAATCATAACATCTTCTTATTGTATATATTTGAAATTTTTCAAGGAGAAATTACAAATATAGAGACTTCATCTCAGAATATAAATGGCATGTCCCAATCGCCGAGGTTCAGCATCTGAGCAGTTGCTCTATAGAGAAGATAAGCAAACTGCAAGTGAAGAAACCTGCCAGCTTACAAAAAAAGGAAAGTGAAGCCTCAATGCTAGTGAGCCTGGTTGACAGGCTGGCTGCCTGGTAAACATTATAAAAGACATCTCAGGATTTTAATAGTAGAAACCCACAGGAACATGTTTGTGTTTGGGTGTTGGTTGTATTTCTGTTTTGAAAACCCCTTTCTCCCTCTTTTAGCATGGGATTATGATACCCAATATAAGGATCCCTTCCTCAGTGAGGTTGGGATATGAAAGGAAAAAGGAAAAATTAAACCATCGGCCCCATCCTACCTGCTTTGAGTCCCTTCCCATAATGCTGCCAGAGCAAGCCTTCCTACAAACCTATATAATCCTTTGCCCAGTCCATGCCAGACAAAATGCATACATCTGGTCTAGACATACAGGACCCTGCATGATCTGGCCCCTCCCAAAGCTGGGAATCAATTAGTTCTAAGAAGAAAATTCAGTCCCCAAGAAATAAAGGAATTGGATAAAGGAATTGTGTGTTTGAATACCAGTCCAACAAAAAATTATATAACAAACTGAAATTGATAGTTAGCCTTGAACTACTGCTGCTGCTGATGCTAAATGGTTTCAGTTGTGTCCGACTCTGTGTGACCCCATAGACGGCAGCCCGCCAGGCTCCCCCGTCCCTAGGATTCTCCAGACAAGAATACTGGAGTGGGTTGCCATTTCTTTCTCCAATGCATGAAAGTGAAAAGTGAAAATGAAGTCGCTCAGTCGTGTCCGACTCTTAGCCTTGAACTATTAGGGTGCAATAAAAGTCAGTTTGGAATTTTTAACAGACCCATACAATCTTAACAAACTACTCAGTATTTTATTGCAAATTCATACTGTGATATGAAAGATATTTGATAGGATGATTGGCATGACATTAAAAAAATTAACTAGATATGTTAGAAATCCTTCCTTTCTAAATTAAAAACCAAGGTCTCTTGTCTTAGTACAAAATAATTTAAAATTGCAAGTGCCCTGGAAAATTTAGGACACATGGATGCAAATATTTTCTTTTCATCAATGAAACAAAACAATACAAATGGAAATTTTCAGTGACAAGTGAAGGAGCCCCGGGATTGGATTGCAAAATTAGATTTACTTGCTTACAAAAATTGGTTAACCATTTACTCCCATGTACCATCAGTCTACTACCTCAAAACAAGCTTTCTCCTGTTCCTGAAGGTTTATTTGGATTAGGAAGATAAAAGCATATGTAATCAATAAACATAAACAAAGTACTATACCAATCCAAGTTATTTCTTTGAAATGATTATCCAACAATCACTTACTCCAAGTGTTTGTCTTCATCCTAGAGCTCTCTCTTGATTGGCAAACACTGCATATTCTGTTTTCCCAATTTGTCTCTTCTTGCTGGAAGTAAATTAATGGAAAATTAAGATTCTTTCAGGAACTTGGATTGTTCTCTCCTTTTCTGAACAACTATATACTTAGTTTCTACTGTCTTCAGTTAGAAATAATTATCCACTGGTCTAGTTCCATTAAGACTTTTCTTTACAAAAAAAAAAAAAGCATTTTTCTTAATAATGGAAAATCTTTATATAATGATTTAAAGAAATACAATGATTTCTTTAAATAACACCAAAAACACAGAAAACAAAATACGGATAAACTGGACTGCATCATAATTAAAAACTTTTGTGCATCAAATAACACTATCAAAAGAGTGAAAAGACAACTCACAGAATGGGAGAAAATATTTGCAAGTCAGGTATCCGGTAAGAGATTGATATCCAGAATACTTAAAGAACTTTTACAACTCAACATTAAAATATAAGCAACCCAATTCAAAATTGGAAAAGGGACGTGAAAAGGAATTTCTCTGAACATAATATACACATAGTCAATAAACACATGAAAAAAATGTCAATACCTCTAGTCATTAGAAAAAATGCAAAGCAACACCACATGATAATCTTTCACTCATTAAGATGGCTATTATTTCTTAAAAGGTGAAAACAACAGTATAATGAGAATATGGAGAAACTGGAACCCTTGTGCATTGCTGGTAGGAACATCAAATGGTACAGCCACTGCATAAAACAATTTGGCATTTCCTCAATTAAAAATAGAGTTACCATTTGATCCAGCAATTCCATTCCAGATATATACCCAAAAGAACTGAAAGTAGGCATTCAAACATACATTTGTACCTCTCTATTCATAGCAGCATTGTTCACTATAGCCAAATGTCCATCAACAGATGAATGAATAAACAAAATGGGCTATATAAAAACAATGATTCAACCCTAAAAATGAAGGAAATTCTGATACATGCTACAACATGGATGAACCTTAAGGACATTATGCTAAGTGAAATAAGCCAGTCGCAAAAAGACAAACACTGCATGACTGTACTTATTTGAGATACCAGAAGAGTCAAACTTATAAAAACAGAAAGTAAAATGAATGGTGATTACCAGAGGCTAGGGGAGGAAGAAATGAGGTATAATTGTTTAATGGATACAAAGTTTCAGCTTGAGAAAATAAGAAAGTTCAGAAGATAGGGGTGATTATTGCACAACATTATGAATATATTAAATGCCACGGAATTATACTTATTTTGGTTAAAATTTTTGTTAATTTTAAAATAGTCATTTTTATGTGGTACACATTTTAAAACATTAAAAATAATTTATAATAACATATATTTAAGGATTTGGCCATTATATAACATCTCTGGTGTCCTACCCGAATCCTGTAACACCAGACACACAGTAAGGTACCTAAAAATGATTTGCTTAGTAATTAATCGACTGGTATGTTTGTCAGTTTACATGATCGTTATTTTACATTCACAGGGAAAGGAAGGGAAAACAAAAGAGAAAAACATGTACTTGGCACCTACTATGTCCCAAACACTGATAAAGGTTTAATTTAAATCACTTCCCATCATAATCAGAACTTCAATTGGGGTCCAGCTTGTTCAGTTTCTGTATGTATTTTTACATATTGTATCATCTCCATAATTATCACAGAGCCAACATGTAATGTGAGTTTGAGTCAGTTTCCCTCTAGGTGAATTTATAATACAAGCCTAGACCACAGGCAACCACAACACAAGATTCAAGTTGAGGCCCGAGAAGATAGCTCTGTAACCCTGGACTTCTCAGGACTATCTTCAGAGCTGCCCCCTAGACCAAGACAGATGAGCAGGTGGAGAGGCTCTTCATGAGCAAATCCCAGCAGCTGACTCACATCCACTAGTAGATTTAGGGGGTTCTATTTAATGGCCACAAATCAATGGAAATGGCAAATCCACAGTTTTTTTCAGGCTCATTAGGCCACTTTGGGTACAAATATATCCTGAGAGGTATGTAAGGAACCTAGAAAAAAGCATTTTGGGGAGATAATTTAGCTGACAGATTGCCATTAATTCCCCTGGTCTGTTCAGGAATTAACTGAGAACTGGTTCCAACTCAGATTATTGAATCCTTATGTCAAAATGATAATTTCAAGTCTAAATTTAAACCAAAAGAGGTTAAACTATATTTCAGTTCAATTGACATAATTTTTACTCATGACAAATTCCACCTTCACAGGATCTTTTGCTTCCAACAAAAAGCAGACAAAACCACTTGTTAACAAAATAGAAGCAATTAGAGTTAATGAGGCAGGAAGAGGTAGAAGAATTCAGGACTAGAAGCAAATGATTCATCAACATAAGTGGATACACAAGCCCTTGTTAAATTTTCTCATGATTTATACAGAGCTACAAGGAACCAGTGAAAACACTTTTGGCAAAGCTTGAAAAATTAAGTTATTGAGAAGGTTGCTTGATCTTATGGCTGGATTATGAAAAGAATGAAATTGGAGTTTGAAGTCACATAAAGTTTAGCTGACCTGAGTTCACTGGAAAAATCAATTAACCCTGCACTGACTCATACTGGGCCATCAAGAATTAACAAAGTATCAGAGAGTCAAGAGTTCCTAAAACGGCAGATAACTGATTTAAAACACCGAGTTGACTAAGATCTTATCCTTGATCACACTGAGCCCTTCTGCAATGCCCTCTTAATATCACATTTTTCAGATGGCTGCTCTGATTACCCCAGATAAAACTGATTAATTCCTTACTAATCAGAAGTCATAACACTTTCTTAGAAACACTAATGTTACCATTCTCTTCCTCTATTTTATAGTTTTTTGTTTGTTCGTTTTTGGTTTTTTCCTGAGGGCAGGAATCATGTCTTATTTTTTTAATTTTTCAAAATGCCTTTTGTATAGTGGGCACCTGACACTGAAGCAATGGCTTCAATTTTCTGGTCATGTGCTGTGCCATTACGTGGAAAGGTCTTTAAGCATCTTAATGTAGAGGAAGAATTGGCAAGAATCCACACTTCTATTAAATTTTATTTTTAATGGATTCACCTTCTGATTTATATTGTACTTATGCTAATTATCAAAATGCTTGATTTCCCAGGATACACAGTTGTTAGAAGGAGGAAGATACACCAGAAGAATGTTGAATTACTAGCAAGAAGAAATCATTTTGGAATTGAAACTCTTCCCTACCTATTTTAGGTTATGTCCCCTAGGAAAAACACTGTGGTGGAGACTGCATCAGGATTTCATTCATCTCAGGCACATCTGTAATGGGGAGAGGAATGAAGAATTAAAGGAGAGATTGAACTCTTGATACAGAAACATCAGACTTTCTGGTTCAAGATAGCAGAGTAGAAGGATGTGTGTTCATCTCCTCCTGTGAGAGCACCAATATTGCAACTAACTACCGAATAATTGTCTATAGGAGGACACTGAAGTGAAGTCGCTCAGTCGTGTCCGACTCTTTGTGATCCAGTGGACGGTAGCCTACCAGGCTCCTCCCTCTATGGGATTCTCCAGGCAAGAATACTGGAGTGGGTTGCCATTTCCTTCTCCAGGGGATCTTCCCCACCCGGGGTTCAAACCAGGGTCTCCCTCATTGCAGGCAGACGCTTTAACCTCTGAGCAACCAGGGAAGCCCCAGGAGAACACTAGAACCCACCAAAAAAAGATACCCCACGTCCAAAAACAAAGAAGAAGCCACAGTGAGATGGTAGGAGGGGCACAATCATGAAAAAAAATCAAATCCCATACGTTCTGGGTGGGTGACCCACAGTCTGGAGAACAATAGTACCAGAAGCTCTCAGACAATTGTGAAGATTCTGAACAACATATTAGGCTCCCCAGTCTGGGGATTCAACAAAGGGACTGGAAATCCCAGGAACCTGGCCTTGGGGGCCAGTGGGATCTGATTATAGGCCTTCCAGAGGACTGGGGGAAACAGAGATTCCAGTCATGGAGGGCACAACCAACATGTCGTGCACACCAAGATCCAGAGGAGAGAAGCAGTGACCCCACAGGTGGCTGAACCAAAACTACCTGCTGGTGTTGGAGGGCCTCCTGTGAAGGCGTGGGTTGGCAGGGGCTCACCCCAGGGACGGGGCACCAAAAGGTTCCCCTTAGTGTAAACTGTCTTGGAGTTCACCATTCAGTTCAGTTCAGCCCCTCTGCTGTGTCTGACTCTTTGTGACCCCATGAACCACAACACACCAGGCCTCCCTGTCCATCACCAACTCCCGGAGTCTACCCAAATTCATGTCCATTGAGTCGGTGATGCCATCCAGCCATCTCATCCTCGGTCGTCCCCTTCTCCTCCTGCCCTCAGTCTTCCCCAGTATCAGGGTCTTTTCCAGTGAGTCAGCTCTTCACATCAGGTGGCCAAAGTATTGGAGTTTCAGCTTCAACATCAGTCCTTCCAATGAACACCCAACACTGATCTCCTTTAGGATGGACTGGTTGGATCTCCTTGCAGTCCAAGGGACTCTCAAGAGTCTTCTCCAACACCACAGTTCAAAAGTATTAATTCTTCAGCGCTCAGCTTTCTTCACGGTCCAACTCTCACATCCATACATGACCACTGGAAAAACCATAGCCTTGACTAGATGGACCTTTGTTGGCAAAGTAATGTCTCTGCTTTTTAATATGCTGTCTAGGTTGGTCATAACTTTTCTTC
>SJYQ01002052.1:1283110-1323749 GCA_006410935.1 Redunca redunca
CTCTCCTCTTTCACTTTCATCAAGAGGCTCTTTAGTTCTTCTTCACTTTCTGCCATAAGGGTGGTGTCATCTGCATATCTGAGGTTATTGATATTTCTCCCGGCAACCTTGATTCCAGCTTGTGCTTCATCCAGCCCAGTGTTTCTCATGATGTACTCTGCATACAAGTTAAATAAGCAGGATGACAATATACAGCCTTGACATACTCCTTTTCCTATTTGGAACCAGTCTGTTGTTCCATGTCCAGTTCTAACTGTTGCTTCCTAACCTTCATACAGGTTTCTCAAGAGGCAGGTCAGGTGGTCTGGTATTCCCATCTCTTTCAGAATTTTCCACAGCTTATCATATCCACACAGTCAAAGGCATTGGCATAGTCAATAAAGCAGAAATAGATGTTTTTGTGGAACTCTCTTGCTTTTTTGATGATCCATCAGATGTTGGCAATTTGACCTCTGGTTCCTCTGTCTTTTCTAAAACCAGCTTGAACATCTGGAAATTCACCATTAACCCTACCATAGAGCCCACAGACCCCAGGGCTGGGTGGCCTCAGGCCAAGAAACTTGCAGGAAGGGAGTGCAACCCCACCCCATCAGCAGATAATTGGATTTAAACTACTGAGCAAGGCCCTGCCCACCAGAGCAACAGAGTTTTTCCCATCACCAGTCCCTCACATCAAGAAGCTTGGACAGTTCAAAAGCATCTTGGAAGATTATTGAGAAAATGTGGTGTCAAAAATATAAATTCTATCATTTCTTCTCCCAAAATCTAGTTATAATGGAAATATCAACCTCTCATGGCGATTTAGTTAAATGAAATTAGGGGGGGAAATGCTTGGATCCATTGTTTTCCCAAAGAGATTGATAAAAACAGCTATTCTTTATTCAGATTTATGACATATTGCTAATACTAGAATGAGGTAAAACAGGGCTTTAGTTAGGAATATAGGTCCTAGCCAACCTAGAAATAATGGACAAATTCTTATAAATATATAATCTTCCAGGATTGAACTAGGAAGAAATAGAAAATATGAACAGATCAATTACCAGTAATGAAATTGAATCAGTAATTTTAAAATATCCAACAAACAGAAGTCCAGGACCAGATGTCTTCACAAGTGAATTTTACCAAACACCTACTCTTCTCAAACTATCCCCCCAAAAAAACCTCATTAGAAGGAGCACTTTCAAACTCATTCTGAAGCCAGCATCACTGTGATACCAAAACTAAACAAAGATCTCACTCAAAAAAGAAAATTACAGGCCAATATCACTGATGAACATAGAGGCAAAAACTCTCAATAAAATACTAGCAAATTGAACCAAATAATACATTAAAAGAATCATATACCATGAGCATGTGAGATTTATTCCAGAGATGCAAGGATTTTTTCAATATCCACAAATCTGATCAATGTGATACATTACATTAAAAAATTGAAGAATAAAAAGCATATGATTACCTCAATAGATTCGGGAAAGGTTTTTACAAAATTCAACATCCATTTATGATTAAAAAAAAAAGTCTTCAGAAAGCAGGCAGAGAGGGAACATATCTCGACATAATAAAGGCCATTACCACAGCTAACATTACATTTAACGACAAAAAGCTGAAAGCATTTCCTCTAAGATCAGAAACAAGAGAAAGTTGCTACTCTCACCACTTTTATTCAGCATAGTTTTGGACATCTTAGCCACAGCAATCAGAAGAAATAAAAGGAACCCAAATTGAAAAGGAAGAACTAAATCTGTCACTGTTTATAGATGACATGATACCATACACAGAAATCCTAAAGTTGCCACCAGAAAACTACTAGTACCCATCAATGAATTTGGTAAAATTGCAGAATACAAAAATAATATACAGAAATCTGTTGCATTTTTATAAACTATGAACTATCAGAAAGATAAATTAAGGAAATGATACCATTTATCATTGCATCAAAAAGAATAAAATTACCTAGGAATAAATCTACCTAAGGAGTCAAAAGACCTATATTCCAAAAACTATAAGACACTGATGCAAGCAATTGAAGATGACACAAAACAGATGAAAAGATGCACTATGTTCTTGGATTGGAAGACTCAATATTGTGAAAATTACTATATTACCCAAGGCAATCTATGGATTCAGTGCAATTCCTATCAAAATACCAATGGTATTTTTCACTGAAATAGAACAAATAATTTTAAAATCTGTATGGAAAAACACAAAAGACCCTGCATAGCCAAAACAATCTTGAAAAAGAAGAATAGAGCTGAAGGAACCATGCTCCCTGACTTCAAGCTATACTACAGAACTAAGCTAATCAGTATGGGACAGGCATAAAACAGACACATGGAGCAATGGAACAGAATAGAGAGCCCAGAAATAAATCCATACATTTATGGCCAATTAATCTATGACAAAGAAGGCAAGAATATTCCACTGAGAAAAGACAGTCTCTTTAATAAGTGGTGCTGGGAAAACTGGACAGCTGTAAAAGAATGAAATTAAAACATTCTCTGATACCATATACAAAAATAATGAAAATGGATTAAAGACCTAAATGTATGACCTGAAACCATAAAACTCCTAGAGGAAAACATAGGCAGAACATTCTTTGATAAAAAGCATGGCAATATTTTTGAATCCATCTTCTAAAGTGAAGGAAAGAATAGCAAAAATAAACAAATGAGACCTAATTAAACTTAAAAGCTTTGGCACAGCAAAGAAAACTATTGACAAAATGAAAAGATAACCTACTGAATGATAGGAAATATGTACCAATGATACCAACAAGAGATTAACATACAAAATATATAAACAGCTCATACAACTTAACATCAAAAAACAAACAACCAGATTTTTAAAAAGGCAGAAGAACTGAATAGACATTTTTCCAGAGAGGAAATGCAGAGGCCAACAGGCATATGAAAAAATACTCAACACTGCTAATAATCAGGGAAATGCAAATTAAAACCATGATGACATATCGCCACACACCTCTCAGAATAGCTATCATCAAAAAGTCTACAAATTACAAATGTTGGTGAAGATGTGAGAAAAGGGAACCCTAAAATACTGTTAGTGGGAGTGTAAGTTTTAAAAAGTGTAAGCTGCTGTGGAAAACAGTATGGAGGCTTTTTTTTTTTAATTGGAGGCTAATTATTTTACAATATTATAGTAGCTTTCACCATACATCGACATAAATCAGCCATGGGTGTGCACGTGTACCCTATCCTGAACCCCACTCCCACTTCCCTCCCATCCCATCCATCAGGGTTATCCCAGTGCACCAGCCCTGAGCACCCTGTCTCATGCATCGTACCTGGACTGGCAATCTATTTCACTTATAGTAATATACAAGTTTCAGTGCTATTCTTTCAAATCATCCCACCCTCATCTTCTCCCACAGAGTCCAAAATTCTGTTCTTTATCTTTGACTCTTTTGCTTTCTCGCATATAGGGTCATCACTACCATCTTTCTAAATTCCATATATATGTGTTAATATACTGTATTGATGTTCTTCTTTCTGACTTACTTCACTCTGTATAATAGGCTCCAGTTTCATCCACCTCATTAGAACTGATTCAAATGCATTCTTTTTAATGGGTGAGTAATATTCCATTGTGTATATGTACCACAGCTTTCTTATCCATTCATCTACCAATGGACTTCTAGGTTGCTTCCATGTCCTAGCTATTGCAAACATGTGTCTTTTTCATTTCTGGTTTCCTCACTGTGTATGCCCAGCAGTAGGATTGCTGGGTCGTATGGCAGGTCTATTTCCAGTGTTTTAAGGAATCTCCACACTGTTCTCCATAGTGGTTGTACTAGTTTCCATTCCCACCAACAGTGTAAGAGGGTTCCTTTTTCTCCACACCCTCAGCATGGAGGCTTTTAAAAAAAAAAACTAAAAATAGAACTACCATATAATTCAGTAATTCCATTTCTGGGTTAAAAAAAAAAAAAACTAATTTGAAAAGATACATGCACCCCAATGTTCATAGTAGCATTGTTTACAAGTTCACAACTTTTAAAGTTATACTTCATTTATAGTTATTATAGAATACTGCTATATTCCACATATTATACAATATATATTTGTAGCTTATTTTATACATAATAGCTGATACCCCTTATTCCCTACCCTTGTATTGCCCCTCCCCACTTCTCTCCCCCCACTGGTAATCACTAGTTTGTCCTCTATATCTGTGAGTCTGCTTCTTTTCTATTATATTCACTATTTTGAAAATAACTATAAGTTTGCTGTATTTTTAGGTTCAACAGATGAGTGACATTAAACAGTTTTTGTCTCTTTGTCTGACTTATTTTACTTAGCTTCCCCCACCAAATTAGCCCATATAGTATATAATGGACTATAGACATCAATATAAGTGATCACTAATTAGGAGAGACAAATCATTCCACAATGTACACATATATCAAATCATGATGTACACTTTAAGTGTCTTACAATTTTATTTGTTAATTATACCTCAATAAAGCTGAAAAATTGAAGGGAATATAAAGTGTTTCTCAGACAAACAAAAATTGAGAGTGTTCATGACCACCCAGCCTCTCTTATTACACAAGAAATGTTTGAGTTCTTCAAGTTGAAACACACCAAACAGCAACATGAAAACATAAATCTCACTGACAAAAGTAAAGTTATGACAAATACAGAATAATTTGACATTGTAATATTAGTTGTAATTATGGTGCCTAAAATAATTTCTACCCTAACAGTAAAAAGATAAAATTTATTAATGGACTGTTTAGTCAGTAGGTTGTATCTGACTCTTCTGTGACTCCATGAACTGTAGCCAGCCAGTCTCCTCTGCCCATGGGATTTCCCAGGAAAGGATACTGGAATGGATTGCCATTTCACAGAATAATTTAACATTGTAATGCTAACTGTAATGGTGGTGTCTAAATTAATTTTAACCCTAATATAACAGTAAAAGATAAAAATTTTTAATGGATACACAAAACAAAAAGAAGCAAACTCTTGACTATCAGAACACAAAATGTGTGGGAGAAAGGAGTAAAAATACAGTTTTTGTGATTGAAGTTATCAACATGTAAGAGATGCTTATAATTGCAATAAATTTTATGTTAGCCTCAAGGTAACAATAAAGAAAAAACCTTATAATAGATAAAGAAAAAAGTCAAAAGAATCACTACAAAAATCATCAAATAGCAAAAGAAGACAACAAGTGGAAAAGAAAAAGCAAAAACAACTGTAAAACTGACATAACAATTAATAAAATGGAAGTAATAAGTCTTTACCCATCAATAATTACTTTAAATGTAAATGGATGTAGTTCCCCAATCAAAAGGCATAAAGTGCCTGAATGGATTCAAAACAAAGTCTAGTGACATACTGTCTATAAAAGACTCACTANNTCACTATAGGCTTAATACAGTCTATTTCAGATACATATCTTAAAGTGAAGGGATAAAGAAAGATATTTATGCAAATAGTAATAAAAAGAAAGCAGAAGTGGCTATTATATCAGAAAAAATAAAATTTAACTCAAAAACTGTCTCTAGAGACAAAGGTCATTATATAATGATAAAGTCTCAATTCAATAGGAAGATATAGCTATTATAAATACATAAGCATGCAACACTGGAGCAGTTAAACACACAAAGCAAATACTGACAAATCCAAAAGGAGAAATTAACAGCAATGCAGGAATAGTATAGGATCTAAACAACTCACTTAAAATAATGGATAGAACACACAGATCAATAAAGAAATAACTAACCTGAACAACATTGTAGACCAAATGAACCTGACAGGCATATAAAGAGCTTTCCAACCCAACAACAGAAGAGTACATATTCTTCTCAAACAAACACAGAACATTAGTCAGAATAAATAACATTAGATCAAAAAGCAAGTTTTAACAAATTTAAGATCAAAATCATTTCAAGTACCTTTACTGACCATAAGAGGATGAAACTATAAATCAATACCATCTAGACCAAAAAAAATTTTACAAATGCATGAAAACTAAACAACACACTATAGAACTACAAGTGGGTAAAAGAACAAAGTAAAAGAGAATTGTAGAAGTATCTTGAGACAATGAAAATGAAAACATATCAAAGCTTTTATGATATTGCAACAGCAATAATAAAAGGGAAGGAACTGATAAAGATTATAACAGAATTAAACCAGATAAATAATAGAAAACCAACAGAAAAAAATCAACAAAACTGAAAGCTGACATTTTGAAAAGATACACAAATCAGCAATCCCTTAGTTATACTAAGAAAAAAGAGAAAAGACTCAACTAAATAAAATCAGAAATGAAAGAGGAGACATTACAATAGATGCCTTAGAAATGAAAAGGATAATAAGGAACTAATATGAACAATTATACACTAATAAAAAGGATAACCTAAAAGAAATGAACAAGTTCCTAGAAATATATGACCTACCAAAACTGAATCAAGAAGAAATAGAAAGCTTGAACAGACCAATAGCAAATAAGGAGGCTGAATCAGTAATCAAAAATCTTCCAACAAAGAAAAGCCCAGGACCTGATGGTTTTATAGGTAAGTCCTACCAAACATTCAAAGAATTAATACAGAATGTTTTAAAACTCTTCCAAAAAATACAAAAAGATTCCCAAGCTCATTTTATGAGACCAGCATCACTCTGATTCCAAAACCAAAGAAAGATACTACAAGAAAACTATGAGGCAATACCCCTGACAAACATATATGCAAAAAACTCTCATAAGATACTAGCAAACTGAATTAAATAGCACATTAAAAGGGTCATAAACTATGATTAACTGGGACTTAAAACTAGGAAGCAAGGATGGTTTGACATTTGCAAATCAATTGTCCATTGATGGAAGAATAATACCACATTAACAAAGTGAAAGAAAAAAAGCACATGATCATTTCTCAGAAAAAGCATTTAACTATAAATTAAACACACTTTCATGATTAAAACTCTCAACAAAATAGTTATAAAAGGAACTTGCTGTGCTGTACTTAGTTGCTCAATCATGTCCGACTTTTTGTGAACCCATGGACTGTAGCCCACCAGGCTTCTCTGTCCCTGGGGATTCTCCAGGCAAGAATACTGAGTGGGTTGCCATGCCCTCCTCCAGGGGCTCTTCCCAACCCAGGGATCAAACCCAGGTCTCCTGAAGTGGAGGCGAATTCTTTACCATCTGAGTCACCAGGAAAGCCCAAGAATACTGGAGTGGGTAGCCTATCCCTTATCCAAGGGAACTTCCCGACCCAGGAATCGAACCAGGGTCTCCTGCATTACAGGCAGATTCTTTACCAGTTGAGCCACCAGGGAAGCCCATAAAAGGAATTTACCTCAACATAATAGAGGCCACACATGAAAATCCCACATTAACACTGTAATCAATATGAAATTAAGCTGGAGAATACTGCAAGTTTTTCCGAGGTCTGGTACAAGGCAAGGATGCCCATTCTCACCGCTTCTCAACATATTAACTGGAAGTCCTAGCCAGAGCAATTAAATAAGAAAAAGAAGTCATCAAAATCAGAAAGGAAGAAGTAAAAATATCTCTACTTACAGATGACATAATCATATGTAGAAAACTAAAATTTCAATATAGAAAGGATAGTCATGGTGGTTTAGTTGCTAAGTCATGTCTGACTCTTCAAGATGCCATGGACTATAGCTTGCCAGGCTCCTCTGTCCAAAAGATTCTCCAGGCAAAAATACTGGAGTGGGTTGCCATTTCCTGCTCCAGGCGATCTTCTCAACCCAGGAATCAAACCCAGGTCTCCTGCATTGCAGGCAGATTCTTTACCAGCTGATCTGAGGAAAGCCCAACAAAGAGGATAGAACTAATAAATTGAGTAAAACTGTGGGATATAAAATCAACATATAGAAACCAGTAACATTTCCATACACAAACAGTGAACAATCCAAAACGAAAATTGATAAAATAATACCATTTATAACAGCAACAAAAAAACCAAGATACTTAGGATTAGACTTAATTGAAGAAGTGAAAGATATGTACACTCAAAATCATAAGATATTGATGAAGGAAATTTTAAAAGACATAGATAAATGAAGACATTGCATACACACAAATTTGAATAATTAACATTGTTAAAATAGTCATACTAACCANNCACTACAGATTTAATGCCACCCCTATCAAAATATCAACATCATTCTTTACAGAAATATAAAAATAAGTATAAAATTCATATGGAACCATAAAGGACTTCAAGCAGACAAAGCCAGCTTGAGCAAGAAGAACAAAGCTGTAGATATACATTTCCTGATTTCCAAATATACTACAAAGCTACAGTAATCAAAACAGCATGGTATGGTCATAAAAACAGATATATAGACCAACAGAACAGAATAGAGAGCTAGAAATAAAGCCACTTCTGTAGAGTCAATAAATCTTCAATAAGCGTGTCAAGACTATACAACGGGAAAATGTTAGTCATTTCAAGAATGGTGCTGGGAAAACTGAATATCCACATGTATAACAATGAAACTGGACCCCTATTTCACTCCATATACAAAAGCGAACTTAAAATGGATTAAAAACTTAAGCATAAGACCTGAAACCATAAAACTATTAGAAGAAGAAAAGCTTCTTGACATTGTATCTGGGCAATAATATTTAGGATATGACACAAAAATCATAGGTAACAAAACCAAAAAAAGACATGCATCAAAACTGAAAGGCTTCTAAACACCAGAGGAAACCATCAGCAAAATGAAAACACAACTTATTTAATGGGAAAAAATATTTACGATAAGGAGTTAATATCCAAACATATGAGGAATTCATACAACTCAATAGCCAAAAAAAAAAAATTAATGGGTAAAGAACCTGAAAAGACATTTCTCAAAAGAAGACATACCAATGGCCAGTTCAGTTCAGTTCACTCACTCAGTCGTGTCCGGCTCTTTGCAACCCCATGAATCGCAGCACACCAGGCCTCCCTGTCCATCACCAACTCCCAGAGTTCTCTCAGATTCACGTTCATTGAGTCAGTGATGCCACCCAGCCATCTCATCCTCTGTCGTCCCCTTCTCCTCCTGCCCCCAATCCCTCCCAGCATCAGAGTCTTTTCCAATGAGTCAACTCTTCGCATGAGGTGGCCAAAGTACTGGAGTTTCAGCTTTAGCATCATTCCTTCCAAAGAAATCCCAGGGCTGATCTCCTTCAGAATGGACTGGTTGGATCTCCTTGCAGTCCAAGGGACTCTTGCCAAGAGGTACATGAAAAAGTGCTCTGTGTCTCTAATCATCAGAGAAATACAAATCAAAACCACAATGTTTTTATTTATTTACAATGAAAACAAGTGAGAGTTTTCATACTTGTTAGAATGGCTATTAATCAAGAGACAAGAGATAAGAAATGTTGGCAAGAATATACAGAAAGGAGACTATACCTTGTACACTACTGAGGAGAATGTAAATTGGTATAGCTATTTTAGAAAATAGTATGGATATTTCCCAAAAAGTTAAAAATAGAACTACCTTATGATCTAGCGATCCTACTTTTGTGTATATAAACAATGGAAATGAAATCAGTACCTCAAATTAATATATGTTCTCCCATGTTCATTGTAGCATTATTCACAATAGCCAAGATATAGAAAGAACCTAAATGTCCATTTGTGAGCGAATGAATAAAGCAAGTGGAAAAGAAAAGTGGAATTTGTATTATACACAATGGAACATTATTCAGCCTTAAAGGGGAAGGAAATCCTGACATTTAAACAACATGCATGAACCTGGAGAACATTATGCCAAGTGATGTAAACCAGACAAAGAAAGATAAATATTGCATTATCTCATATGTGTGTGAACCTACTCCATTGTTCTTGCCTGGAGAATCCCAGGGACGGGGAAGCCTGGTGGGCTGCCATCTATGGGGTCGCACAGAGTTGGACACAACTGAAGTGACTTAGCAGCAGCAGCAGCATATGTGTGTGAAATCTAAAACTGTCACATTCATAGATGAAGAGAGTAGAATGACGGTTGTCAGGGCTCAGGAGAGGGGGAAAAGAGGAGATGCTAGTTAAAGGGTACAAGGTTTCAGTTATGCAAGATGAAGTTCTAAAAGCCTAATGTATAGCAAAGTAAACATGGTTACCAGTACCACACTGTATACTTGAAGTTTGCTAAGAAGGGTAGATCTTAAGTATTCCCTCCATAAAAAGGAAGGGAAGGATGGAGATAGGAAGATAGGGAGGGAGAAAGCAGGGAAGAAAGGAAAGGAATGGTAACTAAAAGAAGTGATGGATATGTTAATTTACTTGATTGCAGCAGTTATTTAAAAATGTATACCTATATCAAAACATTAAGTCATATACCTTAAATACACACAATTTTTGTTAATTATGCCTCAATAAAGATGAAGATGAAAAGATCATGGTGCTATTACATTGAATTACATGTAGAATATAGTTTAGCAAAATGCATCCTATATTCATATATTTAAGGAATCAGTAAATGCCAAATAGTATATTTGAAGATGCTATAAACTTGCAGAACAATGTTCAACCTTAAGTGAAATATGTTCTATGGAAAAGATTCAGGAAAACCACCTTTCGAAGGGTTATAAAATATCCCAAAGCCTCCTGATATGGTGAAACTTTGGTCTGCCTCGATTGTCCTGGTGCAACACATTCTTGTATTATAGCTACATACCTTTTAGCTCACAATTCATCTAAAAGGGCTTCTAAAACTATTCACCTTTCACATATTTTACTTTTAATTATAGGTTTTAAAAATTTATTTCTAATCATTAGAAAAGAGAAATGTATACATTTCATGAAATAAATGTCTGACTAATTAGAATAAATATTTCATAATGTGATTTGATTAACTAGGTTTTAACTCATTAAATGAAGTACAACTGGTTTGTAAACACATCTCTAAACAGCCATTTCTTATGCAATAATTAAAGTTAATTTTTGGCTCTATAAGACTGAGTAGGAAATTTAGTATAACACATTTAATAGTTTATTATACTTTTCAAATAAATCTCTGTACTCATATATCTCCTGGTGGGCTTTATCTCTGAACTATTGTTTGGTGGGAGAAACTATTGTGGAATCTTGGTGGCCTTTATAAAAATATCAAAAGGAATGTGACTGAAATTAAGCTGTCCTGAAACTGACTCTCCCATTTTTCAAGATTTTCCCATATATTTTGATTTTCTGTGTTTAACTCAGCCTATCGCTGAGAGTCTTCCTCTTTCAGTGAACTTTTTTCAATTTGGGGGAAATGAAAAGATGATAATTTCCCATATGGTCAATGACCAGAAAGCACTGTCTGTGTGTTTATAGCCTGTTTGAACAGGACAAAAAGAAAAATAATTTTTAAAAAACAGAGGGGAGGGAGACTTTTTTTTAAAGTGCTATAGCTGCTCCATAAGATCACTAATTTCTTGTGTTGTAGAGGAAATTTTGACAGACTACAAAACTTAATTGATTGTTATCAAAAGATTATACAGATAACTTTGAAACTGTTAGATAACACTCACACCCACCAATTCTCCTAAACCAATATCCTGGAAAGAGCTGAAATTTACCTTTAAGTTATCATGAAGTAAAGGTCACAGAATTCTTGAGAAGCATTCTGGAAAACAATTAATTCACTACTATATTTTCAGGTGCCAAGAAAATGTGAAACTATGAGAAGCATTTTTAACATATCTTTTAAATACACTATCAATGCATCATTACAAAGAAATGAAAACAAATGATATATAGTACAGCAAGTAAATAGGAAATAAAAGAATTTCTTCTGATGCACTCTTCCTGCTGAGGTAAATATTAAGGGTATTTTTTTCGACAGCCAGGTTGCAAAGTGCTGGTATAGCAGAAATTTTTTGCTTAAAAAAAAAAGCTCGATACAGTCTTTACCATAAAAGGTTAACTGTGATATGTTGGAATCTTCTTGTCTAATTAGATGAAATTATTAAAATACTATGGACTTTATGAGTAGTTTAATTGTTTAGAGCTTAACACTACTAATGGAGGGACACTCTAAATGATAGAATCATAAAGTAGTACGCTTCAAAAGGACCTCTGATATCATGTAATATGAGCCTTCAACTGACATGTCACAACACTTAGAACAAGAAAAGTTAAACAATTTGTCCAAGGTGAGTGGCAATGCTTGAAATACAACTTATGATCATTCTGAGTGTCATGTTTTTCAATCTTAAATAAATATAATTTATTTATATGTTACATGGCCTATTTAGGTCACTGGTAGGTTGTAAAGTTTAAAGTGAAGTAATATCAGGAATTCCCTGGTGGTCCAGTGGTTAGGACTCTGCGCTTTCACTGTTGAGATCCCAGGTTTGATCCCTTGTCCAGGAACTAGGACCCCACAAGCTGTGCAGTACAGCCAAGAAAGAAAATGAAGTAATATAGATGAATGCACTGTTTTAAAGTTATCTAAACACAGCAATGAAATGTAAGGCAGTATTATTCAAGAAGTAGTATGGTATCCTACAAGAAGAACCTAAAGTTAAGACCCAGTTTAACCATTTATGGACTTCCTAGGTGGCTCTAGTGGTAAAAAAAAAAAAAAAAAAAAAAAACCTCCCCTGCCAAAGCAGGAGATGGAGAGATGTAGGTTAGATCCCTGGGTCAGGAAGATCCCCTGGAAGAGGGCACGGCAACCCACTCCAGTACTGTTGCCTGGATAATCCCATGGACAGAGGAGCCTGGCGGGTACAGTCCATGGGGTCACAAAGAGTTGGACACGACTGAAGCAACTGAGTACATATGCCATTTACAGGATCCACTTCATCTCTGAGTCTGAACTTCTTTATCTTCAAAAAAGAGGAAATAATGATCTACTCTGCCAACCTTATATAGTTGCAAGGATTAAATGAGGTCAATAACACATGGTAAACATCACACTAAACTATAAAATGCTGTAACAGCAAAACCCAAATATAGCTAATATAGTTCAATGTGGCCCAGCAGTATGCAGAGTATTATGAAGAAATAACAGTCCAGCAAAAAGTACACACATGCACGTTCACACACACACACACACACACACTTATACACGTGCACATACACTTGCCATTGCCTGGTTGTTTTTTATTCTAACTTAGCCATCCTATTGGATAATAAGTGGTATCTCACTGTGGTTTTGATTTTCATTTCCCTAACCACCTCATGAGAAGAGGTGACTCACTGGAAAAGATTCTGATGCTGGGAGGGATTGGGGGCAGGAGGAGAAGGGGATGACAGAGAATGAGATGGCTGGATGGCATCACTGACTCGATGGACATGAGTTTGGGTGAATTCCAGGACCTGGTGATGGACAGGGAGGCCTGGCGTGCTGCAATTCATGGGGTTTCAAAGAGTCGGACACGACTGAGCAACTGAACTGAACTGAACGACTAATGATATTGAGCGTATTTTCATGTGTTTATTGACCATTTATATGTCATTTGGAGAAATTTTTATCCAATTCATTTTCTCATTTATAAGTGGATAATTTGTCTTTTTGTTAGAAGTACTCTTGATATACTGAACACAAATTCTTTAGGAGAGAGATGATTTGCTGTGTTAACCATACTAGATCTTGACTGTACATAAAAGACAGGTCAGAACTGTGAACTATGCAAATCCATTGATGTCTATGCTTTCCCACCATCTCACCCTTCCACTCCCACCCTACTCCACCTTTAGTTTTTGCCAAAGTTCCTGTTGGAAGAGTCCAATATTAGCACAGCAGAACCAAAAGGCAAAAGGCTACAACTCTGCCAAGATATGCTGGGAAATCAGTATGTTCTCAATGATCAGATGTATTTGTGGTATATCTTCAACTAAAAAGTTCAGAAGGGCCAGTATAGAAAATATGGACCCAGAAGGGGCAGAATTGGGTAACAGCATAACTATTTTTCTCTTCTTATATAGGCAACAAAACTGCAAAAAGAAATGACAACTAAAAGCCTGAGAGAAGAATCAGAAATGCATAAAAAGTAAATATAAGAACTCAAAAATACATAGTGGTCTCTGCTTATTTTTCAAAGGAGCCAATTGTTCTGCGTAACTCAGGATATCATTGGGTACTATCAGCCAGTACCACTTTTCCAAAGTTGCTGCAGTTTAGCACTACATCTACCTAAAGAGGTTGGAGTCATCTTAGAATTCTGACCACAAGAAAATGGAATTAGTTAAACTGGAAAGTTTTCGTCCCAACTCCCTTATTATAGAAGAGAGTTTTTGATTGGTCCAGGCTAGTCAAGTTACCACCTCTGCTCCAATCAAACTGGCCAACTTCATGTAACACAAATATGGCTCCTCCAGTAAGGAAAGCTGAAAACATGTCTTAGATGAGATCACGCTTATGGCAGTTTCACTACCTAATGAGAATAGTGGTAGGCTATCAGGTTACATAATCTCTGGGCAAGTCCAGTCTTTAGAGTCGATATATCTTTAAATGCATTTGTCCTGTTTAGAATCAGTGGGGCTTTTCTAACTTCTCCATACACACACTTACACACACGCTTCACATAGACCAGTTAAATTACCACTACAATTATGACATTTAAATACTTTTTTATAAATATATATCAATGTTTATGTCTTTTTCCAAACAGTGAATTCTCCCATAACACAAAATAACCCCAAATTCTGAGGGGTTTTTTTGTGTTGTAAAGTTATACTTAACTTTTTCAAGTGAATAGTTTCAAATTACATTTTCAACTGGGAGCATGGATCAGTGGTTAAAAACAGGAAGTTTGATGAGCAAATTTGAAACCAGTGAAAATACAAAAGATAATGAGGGAAATTCAGAGAAACCTGAAATTGTCCACAGATGTGAAGTGACAGTTATGGAGCCATTCCTAAGATTTCCCACATGAACCTGGTGGTGGAAAGCATGATTGCAATATCCTGTCAAATGAGTAGTAAATCAGCAGAAAGCAATCACAGGCTGTTCTCACATGTGAATTTAAAGGGTCTTCCTTAGTATTTTGGAAATTTAATGAAGTTTTCCTTATCTTTATTCAAGAAATCCTGGAATAATCACTGCCTGAGACCATCATGTTAGCAGAATTCTTTAAGAACCAATCTTGCAAATTTTAAGGACAAGCACCAGAATTCAATGAAAAAAGTACAGTCAAAAAGGCTAACTTGAAGTTTCCCTCAAAAGGCAGTTTTAGAACACCCCCAGAAAGGGAAGCCTTCATACTAGTAGAAACTGGAGAGGAAAAGAGGAAGGCAAGTGAAAAATCATCATGTCAAATAACTCATTTCTATGGCTCCAAAAGCATAAACGACTGTTTTGGGAAACTAAAGTCAATCTTTTTTTTAACCTTGCATTAGAATTAAAACCCCCAATATTAATAATATGGCCCTTTCCTTGGTCTTTGCTTGATATACTTATAATGGTGTATTTGATGGTAAAATGATGAATAAATAAAGTTTCACTAAGTTACTGGCAAATCTAAGACCCACAAATGAAGGAGTGACAATCATGGCCTGAGACATCGCAAACTCTGAATGCTCAAGCAATCTCTGCAAAGTTCACCAAAAACACACTTCCTCAGAGACTTGTGCTGATTTTCCAAATGTATCCAAGGGGACAATTAACATTCCAGATTAGGCTTAAAAATGTTTTAAATATTCTTTGTATTTGAAAAATTCACAATGAAATGGAAGTTTATCAGCCACACAGATGTAAACTCTCTTAGCTAGAAGAAAAGCCTCGCCGGGGAAAAACTAATTCTCAACTTTTAAAATCGTCCTAAATTTGGCTCTCCAAAGACCTTCTTGAAATTCATCAAGTTCTCACCTATGACTTAAGCTTGTAAAACAAGAGAACATATGACTTTTATTATGTCTTAGCCAAGACAGTCCTACTTGTCCTGATGTTACTGACTGATGTGGCAAACCCCAGCATTTTCTGAGCTGCTTACCTTACTCTGGGCTTCCCTGGTGGCTCAGAGGTTAAAGCGTCTGCCTGGAATGCGGGAGACCCAGGTTCGATCCCTGGGTCGGGAAGATCTCCTGAAGAAGGCAATGGCAACCCACTCCAGTACACTTGCCTGGAGAATCCCATGGAGGGAGGAGCCTGGTAGGCTACAGTCCGTGGGGTCGCAGAGTCAGACACGACTGAACGACTTCACTCACTCACTTTACCTTACTCTTGGATCAGATCCCAGAGTTCTGTCGTCCTAGGATGACTGAGAAGTTCTGTCACAAACTGTGGTACATCAATTAACAGGCTTTTATTGAGTATCATTTGTATACTCAGCCCCAAAATCTTACATACTGTATACCTACAGTCCCAAAATTGCAGGCCACCTCCGTGTACCTAGGTTGCTTTCTCTCTGGTTATGTCAAAGTGACTGCCTTACACAGTGACAGGAGGGATGCCAGGATCCCCTCAGGCTGCTCAACAAATGCCGAGATTTGGGGTGCTCCTGCGATGACTAAGAGCTAGACTTTTTATGATGTTGTCATTTCCTCTCTTTACCACATCTCATTCTTTCCAGGGCATTTCCTTTATTTTCAGATACAGGGCAATTTGCCAGCCTATCTTCTGTCAAGGATGTTAATCATTATACTATGCCAAGAATTAGAATGGGATTAGAACGAAGACTGCTTTCAAAACTCCCTTGCTCTGTCACCATAATCCTAGTTTTGTGAGTTTTGAGGGGATTATATTTCTTTACATTTCATACTTTTCTGACCCAATCAGAAAATGACAGCTTTGTTCCTCCCAAAATAACTGCCTTTCTTTTTTCTTCTTCTCTTTCTTATTATTATCCCTCTTCTCTATTTCTCTTTCTCCTCTCATAAACAGTGGTTCTGTTGTCTAAAAAGATGTTCACAAGCAGGTCTGTATATCAAAGGTTTATTATTCTCATTCAGCCAAAACATATTGAGAGTCCACTAGACCTGCTACTTCAAAACACAGATACAGTAACTGGCTACAATCTTAGAGTTATGGTCTCAGGGAGGGAGAAGTTGGAAAGTGTAAATGAATAAATAACCACCAAAACGGGAATGAGTTGAGGATGAGAAGAGCAAAGTCTTTGTGGAGTCAAAGGAGAGAGAAGTTGCAAGTGTTCAGGTGATGAGGGAAAGTGTTTGGGTGATCACAGTAGGAGCACATGTGGTAGACAGAGTCTGGTTTGATGTCATTCCAGACCTAGGAGGAAAGGCAACCGCAAAGTAAGAACGTGTTAGAGGCATGCAGACCACGTATAAAAAAATTGTGACATATAGGTCTGTGAAAAATAACTTGGACCTTGTGTTTTCCTGTTTCATTTTCTGGAAAATAATGAAGCAGCAAAGGTTTCTGAGCAGGAGAGTGGCCTCATTTGAGGAAGCCTGAGGAAGGTCAACCTACCAGCAGAGGTGTGGGGGGCGCGTGAGTCCCAGTGTCCAGCAGGAGCTAGGGTCATGGAGGAGCCCCACCGATTGTTCAGACAAGTAACAATGTAGGTCTGAATGGAGGAACTATGACAGAAGGAAGGAAAGGGAAAAAAACAACATGTGATGAACACCTATACTTGTCAGGAACCTCTTGAAGTACTTCTACAAATGTCATTGCATTTAATGGAAATGAAAAGTGGGTATAAGAGAACCAGGGCCAGGGAAAAGAATTAAATTACTATGTATTAAGAAGTAGAAAATATATTATATATAATTATGACTGATTCATGTTGTGGTACATCAGAAACCAATACAACATTGTAAAGCAATTTTCCATCAGTTAAAAATTAATAAATAAAATAGTGGTGTCATTAATAAAAACAAAATAAGGACAATCTGAGTTTGGAGTTTAATGAATATAAGTAAATAACTTTAGTTTTAAATATGCTGAGTTTGAAACCTGGCTGATTGTCTGAGTAAGGGAATCCTAACAACAGTTTGAAATTGCTGATTTTGAAATCATCAGGAGAGAAATTTTGAGATGAAGGGGAAAAGAGATTGAAGAGATTCAGTATGCAAAGCACAGTGAGAGGATGAGGAGTTACCTGTGGAGAAGAGAATATCTTCATTATGGAGCAGAAGGAGGAAGAAAAAGCAGCTGGTGAAGGAGGCAGAAGAAAGGTTCTCAGAAAGTTTAAAGAACCAGCAGACCACAGTATCACAGAGGCCCTAGGAGGGGAATGTTCCAAGAAAGGAAATTTCTGCAGAGAAGACAAGGAGAAAGAGGACTAGGTAATGCTTATTATGTTGCATATGAAAGATTTATCGGGTGACCTTCCAGAAGGCAGTTTCATAGAGGGCTAGAGGTGGAAACCATATTGCAAAGGGTTAAGAAGTGAATGCATGAGTAAGAAGTGAAAGCAGAATTCAAACTCTTTTAGAAGTTTGGTGGTGAGCGGAAGAAAGATAAGTACTAGCTTGCTCAAGTAGCAGAGTCGGAGGAGGGTTATTTTAGGATAGGAAGGGCCCTCACCCTACTTGTAGGCAGAGGAATAAAGATTAAAGATGGAAGAAAGATGGTACCTAAAGGATGGAGCCAAACTGAGTAGAGGGGAGCAGTATCAGAATCAAAAGCAGTGTTCTTGGTAAGAAAAAGAACAAGATAAAAAGGGAGCAGAGACTACCCTCCAGGAGATAATGAGAGATTTCATATGGAATGGCCTCATTCTCAACAAAACATAAGACTGCTAAACAGGAAAAAAGACTCTCACCCACAAGTTTGGAGTCCCACATTTTAAAAGAAAGAGAAATGTTTTCATCGGTCAGAAAATGGAAATTCAGTTTTGAAACGTTATCAGACTCCAATTTCTCCAAACAATTTCTTCAGCTACTCTCTATAGCATTTATTCTATTTTTTCCAGAATCTAAACTGCCATCCTCCAAATAAGGAATATATCTTCCTTGGCCTGCCTGGTTATAATTTGGACAATGAAGACAGCCTTTTTGGTTGTCAGAAATGAAGCAGTTCGTACTCTCATCTGTGTTCTTTAGAGGAGAGGTTTCAAGATCAATTTACTTCAGTAAAACTGGGGAAAGCAAGTGCTGATATCAATGTTTATTTTCAAAGGCTATTAAGTATATGGTGATTTTGATTGGTCTACCTGTAATAAATGCCATCTCATAACAAAATGCTAGATCTTACAGAAACTTTAAAATAAACTCAGTTACTAGAGCTTTCTTCCTAGCCCTTTCCATTCTGCTGTTTAATCACTAAGTGCTCACATTGATTGATCCGGTAATCCAAGTTGGGTGTATGATATACATGAATGTATCATTTAATCCTCATAATAACTTTATAGTATATTTTTATTATTAGTCCCATTTTGCAAAAAAAGGTAACTGAGCATTAGGCTCAGTTAACTTCTTAACTTCTCTAAGTTCTCAGAGCTAATAACAGTAGAACCAGCTTCAGTCCTGGTCTGACTTAAGAGCTCGTACATCTAAAATTAAATTGTACCACCTCCCAATTCAGTTTCACTTTCTTACAGATATTCTTCTTCTCTGGCTCCTTTGGTTATCTAAGACATCTCCTTTCTGCCTCCCTCCTCATCACAAGAGTTTGTTATTATTGAGTCCAGAATACTGTACCTCTTCAGACTATGTGGAAATAAATTGAAATAAGTTAAATCAACTTTAAAATAATTAAGCTTATTTGTTTTTCATCACATTTGCTTTGTTTCCCCTGCACTTCCTACATTCACCACCCCTTTCCCCATATTGGTTTCAAGAGAATATCCAAGTGTGGGAATGTGAATATTATCATGAAAATAACTCATAAAACAGCTTCTCTAAACAAGACTGTGCATAAGTCAAGTGTGTGAATGTATAGAGGACACAGAGAGCCTTCTCATCATCAATGACCCGGAAAGATTTGAGCTGAGGTTTTCACTCCCTTAGAGCTGATGTTCACTTGTTCACTCAACAGCTTCATTGCTTAAGCTGGTTCCTGCCCTTTAGGAGTTCTCAGACAAGAGGAAAAGACATCGGGTACTTTATAATTGTAGAAAAGCCTGGTAATGCCAAAAAAGAGTTGGGAGGATGGCTGAACAACAGTTTGACACTTTTTTTTTTATCATTAATTATATGTATTTCAAGTTAACTTCCCAATACGGGCTCATTTCCTTTTTGCATCAACATGAAGCCTCAAATGAAACCGCATAGTGTCTTTCATTTCAAAATGAAACTCATGACACAGCTAAGCAGTGAGTCATCTTCAGAAACCATAAAATTTCAATCCCAGTATTTTAAAAACTGGCTGGGTCTTTTCCATCATGAAGCTGCATTGTGTATTTCTCCACCAGAACTTCTTTATCACCCATTTTAATTTAGAAGATGATTGTCAAAATAGTTCATCTTTGTGCCAGCAATAAAATCTGCAATTCCCCACACCAATAAAAGTGACTTTGAAACAGAAGAAATAAAGTGAGAGAACTATTTTCCTTACAGACCTAGATCAATGAGGAAATTAGAGATTTGATTTTATAATTTTCCCACAAAGACTACCCTCAATCCTAAACTTGTGCTATTATTTTCATTTCATTGGGTGCCCTTCAGAGGTTAACAAAAGGCTGTATCTTTTCACTTCAGAAAGTGAGTCCATGAAAACAAACAAACAAACAAGCAAACAAAACCAGCTAGGACCTCTTTCTTATAGTAAAAGGCAAAAAGAGCAGGCCCAGGTCAATAACACACTTCTGAATGACTGAGGAAGCGTCCTAAACCCTGGTGACATCACAGTTGCTTATCTATTTCCCATTCGCCTCTTGGAAAAAAAAAAAAAAACTCAGCAATTTCTCAGGGTTAGAACACAGGTCAATGTGAGCCAACCACCAAGACAGAAGGAGAGGGAGATGAAAGTATATGTCAGTAATGCAGATCTCAACTTCTAGCTGATTTTCAAAAAGTATTCTTGTGTATCCCCGAGTATACCAAAGCTTACAAGTAACTGTGGATCGTCTAGACCTCTGAACTCTTCACCCCTATTGTCACTACCCCCACTGTGGTGTACATGCATTCCCACTTCAGCCCTGCCACATAAAGTTATGTGAAGAATGCACAGACGATTGAGTGGATTTGTAAAACCCTCGCAGAGGCCAGTCCCAAGGCTACTGATCACAGGCAAAGCATGTAATGAGTTCCAATGTCTTTGACATGCACCAAGACAAGAAGTTTCATTAATCTAATGTAGTGCTCACTCTAAAAATCCTAATGAATCATCAACTGTATTACAAACAAGGAAACTGTCAGCCCATATCCAGCCTTGCTACTCTGTGTCATGGGGAGGTGACAATAAACTAGAAAGAAGTACTTGGATTTCACAACTTCTAATAGTTTGAGTTTGGTCAAAATCAAGGCCCTTCCTAAATACTTAGCAGCTAGAAAGATAGAAACACAGAACCACTTCCATTGTGACACGTCCTCCATTTTCAGCCTTGACCAGTTTTAGTGCACACCCAGATCAGGTCCTGGTCTTTCCTTCTCTCTTCACAACAGAGTCACATCTTGCTCCAGGGTTAGGTGGGTCAGCCCATAAAGTGAAAATCTCCTGTAATTCTAATTACCCTTGAAAAAGCCTTAAGTGCCCTTACAGCATTCAATGTCCTCAGGAGGTGATATTATCAGTTCTCTAATGGTTTTGAGCTCCAAAATCACTGCAGATGGTGACTGTAGCCATGATATTAAAAGACGCTTACTCCTTGGAAGAAAAGTTATGACCAACCTAGATAGCATATTCAAAAGCAGAGACATTACTTTGCCAACAAAGGTCCATCTAGTCAAGGCTATGGTTTTTCCAGTGGTCATGTATGGATGTGAGAGTTGGACTGTGAAGAAAGCTGAGCACCGAAGAATTGATGCTTTTGAACTGTGGTGTTGGAGAAGACTCTTGAGAGTCCCTTGGACTGCAAGGAGATCCCACGAGTCCATTCTGAAGGAGATCAGTCCTGGGTGTTCTTTGAAGGGAATGATGCTAAAGCTGAAACTCCAGTACTTTGGCCACCTCATGGAAAGTGTTGACTCATGGAAAAGACTCTGATCCTGAGAGGGATTGGGGGCAGGAGGAAAGGGGGACAACAGAGGATGAGATGGCTGGATGGCATCACCGACTCGATGGACATGAGTCTGAGTGAACTCTGGGAGTTGATGATGGACAGGGAGGCCTGGCGTGCTGCAATTCATGGGGTCGCAAAGAGTCAGACACGACTGAGTGACTGAACTGGACTGAACTGAACTGAATGTTCCTCTGGGGCTTTTGATTAATTTTTCAATTCCTACATTGAGCATGTAAATAAATCTTCACTATCCACTTACCAAGTTCCTTGAAAATCTGTTTTACATCTTTATTATTGGTCAGTGAAACTCTCAAAATTATTCAGTACAATCTTTCCATGAATTCCTACCAAAGGTATTGACTATTAATATTTCAGGCTTGATTGAATCTGCTACTTGAGTAGAGAACCACATCATCACTCATCCCAACTTTTCAGTTCAGTTCAGTTCAGTCACTCAGTCGTGTCCGACTCTTTGCAACCCCACGAATTGCAGCACGCCAGGCCTCCCTGTCTATCACCAACTCCCAGAGTTCACTCAAACTCACGTCCATCGAGTCAGTGATGCCATCCAGCCATCTCATCCTCTGTCGTCTTCTTCTCCTCCTGCCCCCAGTCCCTCCCAGCAGCAGAGTCTTTTCCATGAGTCAACTCTTTGCATGAGGTGGCCAAAGTACTGGAGTTTCAGTAAAGCATCAGACCTTCCAAAGAACACCCAGGACTGATCTCCTTTAGGACAGACTGCTTGGATGTCCTTGAAGTCCAAGGGACTCTTAAGAGTCTTCTCCAACACCATAGTTCAAAAGCATCAATTCTTCGGCACTCAGCTTTCTGCCACCTCTTTGTCTCCCACCTCTATCCTGTCCTTTCTCTCCTTTCCTCTCTCTTTTTATCTCCACAAAGTTCAGCTCAGATAAATCAATTGTTCCTATCAGGAAAATCTACTATAATCAGGAAATGTTCTCAAGAAATGTTTATAAACCCATTTGCCTGACTTTCTTCCACCAAATCTATTACTTTGTGTTGCTCTCATATACTCACTTATTCATCCATTCCACAAATATTCACTATGCACCAGCTACATACCAAACATTATTCCAAGCACAAGGATTTCATCAATGTTCACAACAGGCAAAGTCTCTGCTCTCAAGGAATTCACTTTCCAGTGGGGTAGACAGCAAGTAGGCATATCCCTAAGACACTATTTCAGGAAGGACTGAGTGCTAAATATGGGGAATCAGGTAGTCAGACAAGGCTTCTTAAAAAGTGGCATTTGAGCAAAGACCTAAGTAAGCAAGGAAACAAGCCATGTGGATATCTGGGGGAACCCTTGAAAAGAGCATGGCACTGGAGTTTTCCAGAAACAACCAGGAAACTTCCAAGATGGGTGAAGCCAAAAGCTCAAAGAGAAGAGTGGTATGAGATAAGTTTTCAATTTGGCCAGAATCCAGGACTTTGGCCTTTATCTGTGGGTGTTATGCAAATCCCTAATCCTCAGATCTTTGTGTAGGGAGGTAGCATGACCTGGGGGCTTCCTTGGTATGTCGGCTGGTAAAGAATCCATCTGCAGTTCAGGAGACCCTAGTTCTATTCCTGGGTTGGGAAGATCCACTGGAGAAGGGATAGGCTATCTACTCCAGTATTCTTGGGTTTCTTTGGGGGCTCAGATGGTAAAGAATCCTCTTGAAATACTGGAGACATGGGTTCGATCCCTGGGTTGGGAAGATTCCCTGGAGAGGAGAACAGCTACCCACTCCAGTACTCTAGCCTGGAGAATTCCATTAGACAGAGGAGCCTGGCGGGGTACAACCCATGGGGTCATGAAGAGTTGAACACAACTGAGTGACTAAGCACAGCACAGCATGACCTGAGGCTTTTTTCAGAAGGATTTCTCCCTGTTTAGTGGAGAGTTGTGGGGAGGGGCCTGCAGAAGGAGAAAGACAGGAGCCTGGGAGGCTCCCCTGACCCCTTAGCACTGCCTAGTATCTCAAACTAGTGTTTCTCAGTATTTGCCTTTCCTGTCAGAAAAGCAAGTGAGAAAAGATTTCTAGTTAAGTGGTTTCTGGTTTTTTTTTTTACCAAACCATGCAACTTTCACACAGCCCTTGTCTCCAGCTCTCTAGGTCTGACTCCCTCTCAAGTCTGCTTCGAACCTGCCATGAGAGCAACGGTGCCTGGTGCACAGGCCCCTTCAGGGCCCTGGAGGCCGCAGAGAGTCACCGAATACCACCCTCTTACTAATACAGGATTCTACCTTTTCACTGTCTTCTTTTACACAGGGATTCTGGCAGCTTTATGAAAAATCATAATAGCTTGAAACAAAAAGTGTTTCTACTAATAAAGCAATGTACATTTTAATATAGGCGGTAAATTCGCTTCAGAAGCCCTTAATATGCGTACAATAGCTTTTAGTGCCATGAAAACGATCTGTGAATGTAACAGATTGAGTTTTAAACCCGTAAGAAGTATTTAATTTTTTAACTTTATCGTAGACTTATTTGGGCTTTCCCTGGTGGCTCAGAGGTTAAAGCATCTGCCTGGAATGCGGGAGACCCAGGTTCGATCCCTGGGTTGGGAAGATCTCCTGGAGAAGGAAATGGCAACCCACTCCAGTACTCTTGCCTGGAGAATCCCATGGACGGATGAGCCTGGTAGGCTACAGTCCATGGGGTCGCAAAGAGTCCGACACGACTGAGCAACTTCACTTTCACTTTCACTGAGACTTTAGAGGTGAATACTAAGGTTTTTTAAATTAAAAATGAAAATGGGCACCTGATTTAGTGCAAAATACAATGTAGAAAGTAAATTATTATCACTGAACTCTCCATTTCTCATTTTATATGTATATGTGTGTGTGTATATATATATACACATACGTGTATATATAGACACACATATACATATAGGTACACATTTATGTAAATTTTTATCACTTTTTCCTGGGATATTTTCATTTAAATCTTCTGGCAACCCAGCACTTAGCTCCTCTCACTGCCATCACACCCCTGTTCTGATCATTGAGTGGCACTCAGATGCCTGAGTCTATCTATTGGCTGCTAGTGTCATGCTAAGGAAAGTAGACTCGATTTTTTAAGCCATGTAGGTCCACTGAATATTTCATAGAATAGAAGTAATATAATTTTTCAATATTTATTCCAACGCTTGTTGTACACCAACTATGAAATCGGCACTGTGCTAGGCAACACATGGACAACCGCAAATAAGATGTAGCCTGTGTCCCTCCAGAATGGACTGTTGCAATACTTGGGCCACCTGATGTGAAGAACTGACTCACTGGAAAAGCCCTTGATACTGGGAAAGATTGAAGGCAGGAAGAAAAGGGGATAATAGAGGATGAGATGGTTGGATGACATCACTGACTCGATGGACATGAGTTTGAGTAAGCTCCAGGAATTGGTGATGGCAAGGGAAACATGGTGTGCTGCAGTCCATGGGGTCGCAAAGAGTTGGATACAACTGAGCGACTGAACTCACTGATTGACTGACTGCACCCCTCCAGTGTAACTGCCACATGGAAAGTAGCTGGTAGGGAGCCAAGGTTAAGGACAAAACGTCAGCAGCAGCCTTCTGTGACAATCTAAGAAGAAAATGGTGAAGCTGAAAGAAACTCAAGGGACATGTCAGAGATAGAATCAACCGGATTCTCTCAACCATTTCACTGTCCAGTTTTCTTATCAACTCTTAGTTAATAAACTCCAAGATTGTCCCTGTGTTTATAATACTTCCAAACTCTGTATGTGATCCAAGTTCAGAGAGCTGTACCAGAGTACCTTCCTTTATTTGCTTATACATGAGTAGAATAAATATTGCCAATGAGTTTAGTCAAGGATTTGGGTACCTGGGTTTTATGGTAATAAAGAGGAAACTCATCCATAAAAAGTATGAAAAGGTCTGCTTTATAAAGCAATGAGGATAAAATAAAAGTACTAAAGTCCGTATTAAATAGACCCCATCCATCACTCTCAATGAAGTATTACAATACTTTCCAGTACTTCCGTGGAAAAAGAAAAGGCTGAAGTTTTGGCACCATCTGAAATCTGGCACGTATAATGTTTAGCTAATCTATAAAGCTGTCTTTCTCCTGGGATGTCCTCAAAAGACAGTGCAGATGGCCTCAGAGCCACATTTTAAAACAAATAGTCCATGTCAGAGGGAAGAAGACTTGAAGTGCTATTTTGTTTGTTGTTCAGGGTAAAATCAGGATTAGGCTAGAGACACCAAATTTCCTCAGATTATCGTCTGAGACATTTAACCACAAGTAGAGGAAATCTGCTTGTGACGAATGAGCCCTTTTGTTGTTCAGTCCCTCAGTCGTGTCCGACTCTTTGTGACCCTGTGAACTGCAGCTCGCCAGGCCTCCCAGACCATTGATGGACAGAAATAACCTCCTTCCGAGTGTTTCAAGTGAAAAGCCTTGACACATTTTATGCCTTAAAATGGTTGATTCTGCTAAGTCTGGCAACTAATTTACAAAAATCTTAAGCCAAGAACCAAAGTGAAGGCAGTTGTTACATGTGCTGCTGCTGCTGCTGCTGCTAAGTCACTTCAGTTGTGTCTGACTCTGTGCAACCCCAAAGACAGCAGCCCACCAGACTCCGCCATCCTGGGATTCTCCAGGCAAGAACATTAGAGCGGGTTGCCATTTCCTTCTCCATTGTTACTATGTACACATTTCTATATCCAACTGTATAATCCTGATTTTCTGATCTTTGCAAATAATATGCAGATGACACCACCCTTATGGCAGAAAGTGAAGAGGAACTAAAAAGCCTCTTGATGAAAGTGAAAGTGGAGAGCGAAAAAGCTGGCTTAAAGCTCAAAATTCAGAAAACTAAGATCATGGCATCTGGTCCCATCACTTCATGACAAATAGATGGGAAACAGTGGAAACAGTGTCAGACTTTATTTTGGGGGGCTCCAAAATCACTGCAGATGGTGATTGCAGCCATGAAATTAAAAGACGCTTATTCCTTGGAAGAAAAGTTATGATCAACCTAGATAGCATATTCAAAAGCAGAGACATTACTTTGCCAACAAAGGTCCATCTTGTCAAGGCTATGGTTTTTCCAGTGGTCATGTATGGATGTGAGAGTTGGACTGTGAAGAAGGTTGAGCGCTGAAGAATTGATGCTTTTGAACTGCGGTGTTGGAGAAGACTCTTGAGAGTCCCTTGGACTGCAAGGAATCCCACCAGTCCATTCTGAAGGAGATCAGTCCTGGGATTTCTTTGGAAGGAATGATGCTAAAGCTGAAACTCCAGTACTTTGGCCACCTCATGCGAAGAGTTGACTCATTGGAAAAGACACTGATGCTGAGAGGGATTGGGGGCAGGAGGAGAAGGGGACGACCAAGGATGAGATGGCTGGATGGCATCACTGAGGTGACTCAAAAAGTATGGCTGGAATGGAGGGACAGGAGAATCCATTTTCAATATGGTTTCTTTAATCAAATGTCTGGCACTTGTCCTGGGATTGGTGAAGGACAAGCTCAGCTGGGACTGTCAACCAGAGTGCCTACATGTGTCCTCTCAAGCTTGGAGGTCTCAGGGTTATCTGAATTATGACATGAGGGCTCAGGGCTCAAAGGACAGCATTCCAATGAGCAAGGAGGAAGCCGCATGGCCTTTATGATCCAGCCTCAGAGGTCAGCTAGCATCACTCCATGTGCTCTATTGGTCAAAGCCAGCCAGATTTTAGCAAAGGAGACACAGACCCCACCTCCTGCTGGGAGGAATGTCAAAAGATTGCAATCTTGTTAAACCATCCCATTACCTTCCACAAAAGATGTCACTATCAACAGAGAGGCAGATTGTATTTAGGAGCACAGGGGAGAGTGGGGAATAGGGAAAGGCACCCACCGGTATATATGAGCTAAATGAGAGGACAGTCCTTATAAGTGTGACCTTCTCACTGGAGCACTTCCAGGAAAACTCCAGATCTAATTTCCACGTAGTAGCTTTGTCACTTGGAACTAAGCTTCTTAATGTGCATTCTTTAAGACCTTCCTTAGGGCTCCATGGCCACTTGGAGTAACAATGCTTCGTATATGACTCCATTGTCAACACCATGGGGCTACCATGATTCAGTCCTTACGCATCACCACAGAAATAAGGAACCAGAAAATCACCAGAGCTGAATAGTCATCCCTGTGTTGAATGTATGGGGCAATTTTACCCCTGTCCTAGATACCCATTCTGACTCCTCTGGGTGGGGAAGAATGGCTGGGGGAGGAGAAGACAAATAAGGATTCCTGTTGCCATTCACCCCCAAAGTCATCTTCCAGCTGTTCAGTGTCACACCGGGTGGGACCAGGGAGCAGCAGGGAAGGGAGAAGAAGGTAAGCAGTGTACAGGGCCAGGCATGGCTCAGCAAACTATATAGGTTAATTATGTAATTATGCAACTATATTAATATCAAATGAAATAAACTCTAAGGCATAAAACTTCACTAGAGATAGAGTGTCACTTCATAATGACAAAAGGTACATTTCATGTAACAAAAGAAGGTTTATGCAACTTTTGACACAGCCTCAATGGCACCCCACTCCAGTACTCTTGCCTGGCAAGTCCCATGGATGGAGGAACCTGGTGGGCTGCAGTCCATGTCGTCGCGAAGAGTCAGACACGACTGAGCGACTGTACTTTCACTTTTCACTTTCATGCATTGTAGAAGGAAATGGCAAGCCACTTCAGTGTTCTTGCCTGGAGACTCCCAGAGATGGGGGAGCCTGGTGGGCTGCTGTCTATGAGGTCGCACAGAGATGGGACACAACTGACGTGACTTAGCAGCAGCAGCAGAATACTTAAGGAATAGTTAGCAGGAAAAAAAAAATAGATAAATGCAATATCATACAGTGATAGTGTAATAAATATTTCTATATCTGATAGACCAAGAATATAAAAACCAGACAAAACTATGATTCTAAAAGACACATGCAACCCTATGTTCCTAGAGCACTATCTACAATAGCCAAGACATGGAAACAACCTAAACATTGACAGATAAACCTATCCATTGACAGATAAATGGATATAGAAGATCTGGTGTGTGTGTGTTTACATACATAAAATGAAATATTACTCAGCTATTAAAAAGAAATGATGCCATTTGCAACAACATGGATGAACCTAGAGATTGTTATACTAAGGAAAGTAAGTCAGAAAGAGAAAGACAAATACTATATGATATCACTTATAACACAAATGAACATATCTACAAGACAGAAACAGACTCAGAGACATAGGGAATATATACTTATGGTGCCAAGGATGAGAGGGAGGGAAGGAAGGATTGGGAGTTTGAGATTAGGAGATCTCAACTATTATAGATAGGATGGATAAACAAAAAGGAACTACTGTGTAGCACAGGGAACTATATTCAATATCTATAATAAGTCATAATAGAAAAGAATATGAAAAAGAATAAATATATATATATGTATTATTAGAAAAGACCCTGGTGCTGGGAAAGATTGAAGGCAGGAGAGAAGGGGACTACAGAGGATGGGATGGTCAGATGACATCACTGACTCAGTGGGACATGAGTTTGAGTAAGAGTTTGGGAGATGATGAAGGACAGGGAAGCCTGCCGTGCTGCAGTCCATGGGGTCACAAAGAGTCAGACACGACTGAGCGACTGAACAACAACAACAATATATATGTATAACTGAGTTCCTTTGCTGTACAGCAGAAATTAATACAACATTGTAAATCAACTATAATTCAACAAAAATTTTAAAAAGGAAAAAAGAATATTAAAATGTCAGCAAGAACATAGAAGGTATTTAGTTACATAATTATAAAATTTTAAAGCATAATTAAGATTTAAAATATATATATAGTAGAACAATTAGCCCCAACTACAGAAGATACTTCCATTTCAAGAACACCTGAAACACAAAGATTGACCCACACTGATCCTTAAGTCGAATTTCAAAAACAAACAAAAATATTGGTTTCATTCAAAGCATAGTCTCTGACCACACCACAGTGTTGTTAAACTTGACATCACTAACAGAAAGATATCCAGAAAAATTTCATGTTTAAATTCAATAAACTTCTAAACAGCTCTTGAATCAAAAAGCAAATTAAGTTGGAAAATAGAAAAAATTATAACTGAATAACAATAAAAGCACCACAAACAAAACTTGGGGAGACACATCTAAAGCAGAAACTAGATAGAAACTGGTATTTTAAAAGCCAGGATTAGAAAAGAAGAAAGTTATGAAAATTAAAGTTCTAAGCATCGATCTGGGTAGAGGAACGGAACAGATGTTTTTCCAAAGAAGGCATACAAAAGGCCAACAGGCACATGAAAAGATGCTCAACATTACTAACCATCAGGGAAATGAAAAACAACCACAAGATCTCACACCTGTGCTGGCTCCTAAACTGGCCCCTATACACAGAGAGTAAAGAGAGTCTTAAGAAAGAAGCAGACCACTTGAGACTGGAAAGTAGCAGGTGCAGTAAACAAAGGAACTTACACATGAGGCTAGTTGTGGGCGGCCACAGGACAAGTAGATCTCTGCACCCCCCAGACAGAATCTTACTGTTTATACACAGGCCTTACCTGGGTTCAGTCATGTATACTGTCCACACCTTGCTTTCTCAAGCCTGCATTGCTCAAGGCTGTGGGAACAGTGGGTGGAGGATACATTCCAAGGACCTGGAGATGGGAAGGAGCCCCCGATTGCCCGGGTCAGCTCTTAGGTCAACTGATGGTCACATCCTCTCCATGACTTCCTCCAAAAACCTGTCAGAGTAGCTGTCACCAAGATGACAAGAGATGTGTTGGCGAGAATGTGAAAAAAAAGAGAACTCCTGTGCACTGTGGGTGGGATGTAAATCGATTTGCCCACTACAGAAAACAGTATGGAGGTTGCTAAAAATTTTTTAAATAATATAATCCAGGAATCCCACTCCTCAGTATATATCCAAAGAAAATGAAAACAGAATATGGAAAAGATACCTGCACCCTCATGTTTATCGCAGTATTATTCATAACAGCCAAGATATGGGAACAACTTAAGTGTCTGTCAGTGGATAAATGGATGAAGATACTGTGGTGGACATATGTATACAATAGAACATTATTCATCCATAAAAAAAAAAAAAAAAGAAATCCTACCACTTGCAGCAACATGGATGAAGCTTGATGACCTTATGCTAAGTGAGATAAGCTAGACAGAGAAATACCAATATCGTATATCACTTATATGTAGAATCTTGAAAAATGAAAGTCATAGAAATGGATGGCAAAATGATGGCTAGGAGGGAGCAGGAGGTGGAAGGATTGGGAAGATGTTTAAGATACAAATTTGCAACTAGATGGTGAATAAATTCTGCAGATCTGATGCACAGCATGGTGATTGTAGTCAACAATACTGTTTCATGGGGCTAGTGGTAAAGAGCCCACCAGCCAATACAGGAGACATAAGAGATGCAGTGTCAATCCCTGGACCAGGAAGATCCCCCAGAGGAGGGCATGGCAACCCACTCCAATATTCTTGCCTGGAGAATCCCATGGACAGAGGAGCCTAGCATGCTACAGTCCGTAGGATCACAGAGTCACACAAGACTGGGGCAACTTACCATGCACACATAGCAGGCACACATACAAAATTGCTAAAAGATCAAGTTTTAAAAGTTCTCATCACAAAAAAGAAATGGTAATTATGTGACATGATAGAGGTGTTATAAAGCTACAGTGGGAATCATATTGCAATATATAAATGTATCAAATAAATACATTATATACCTTGAACTTACACAATGTTATATATCAATTACATCCCCAAGAGGAAATTTTAAAAGGAAAATACCTTTGAAAACTTTGGTGAAATAGAAAAATCTCAGAAATATATCAACTTACAAAATCTGATTAAAGAACTGGGAAAATTTAATAGTTTTATATCATTAAAGATATTGAATCATGCTACTATATATGAGATAACTAATAGGAACCTGCTGTATAGCACAGGACTCTATTTGGTGCTCTGTAACTCAGCAGTGGACACAGGACTGGAAAAGGTCAGTTTTCATTCCAATCCCAAAGAAAGGCAATGCCAAAGAATGTTCAAACTACCATACAATTGCTTTCATCTCCCATGCTAGCAAAGTAATGCTCAAAATTCTCCAAGCCAGGCTTCAACAGTACATGATCCATGAACTTCCAGATGTTCAAGCTGGATTTAGAAAAGGCAGAGGAACCAGAGATCAGATTGCCAACACCTGCTGGATCATTGAAAAAGCAAGAGAGTTCCAGAAAAACATCTGCTTTATTGACTATGCCAAACCCTTTGACTGTGTGGATCACAATAAACTGTGGAAAATTCTTTAAAAGATGCAAAAACCAAAACACCTGACCTGACTCTTCAGAAACCTGTATGCAGGTCAGAAAGCAACAGTTAGAACTGGACATGGAACAACCTCCTGGTTCCAAATAGGAAAAGGAGTGCATCAAGGCTGTATATTGTCACCCTGCTTATTTAACTTCTATGCAGAGTACATCATGAGAAATGCCGGGCTGGATGAAGCCCAAGCTGGAATCAAGATTACCAGGAGAAATATCAATAACCTCAAATATGACACCACTCTTATGGCAGAAAGAGAAGAAGAACTAAAGAGCCTCTTGATGAAAGTGAAAAAGGAGAGCGGAAAAGCTGGCTTAAAACTCAACATCCAGAAAACTAAGATCATGGCATCTGGTCCCATCACTTCATGGCAAATAGATGGGGAAACAATGGAAACAGTGACAGACTTTGAGGGGCTCCAAAATCATTGTAGATGATGACTGCAGCCATGAAATTAAAAGACACTTGATCCCTGGAAGAAAAGCTATGACCAACCTAGACAGCATATTAAAAAGCAGAGACATTACTTTGCCTACAAAGATCCACCTAGTCAAAGTTATGGTTTTTCCAGTAGTTATGTATGGATTTGAGAGTTGAACTATAAACAAAGTTGAATGCCAAAGAATTGATGCTTTTGAACTGTGGTGTTGGTGAAGACTTGAGAGTCCCTTGGATGGCAAGGTGATAAAACCAATCCATCCTAAAGGAGATCAACCCTGGATGTTCATTGGAAGGACTGATGTTGAAGCTGACACTCCAGTACTTTGGCCACCTGATGCAAAGAGCTAACTCATTTGAAAAGACCATGATGCTGGTAAAGACTGAAGGCAGGAGGAGGCGATGACAGAGGATGAGGTGGTTGGATGGCATCACCGACTCAATGGATGTGAGTTTGAGCACGCTCCGGGAGTCTGTGATGGACAGGAAGGCCTGGCATGCTGCAGTCCATAGAGTCTCAAAGAGTCAGACACTACTGAGTGACTGAACTGAATGAGCTATACAGGAATGGAGTTTGGAAGACAGTGGATGTACGTATACGTATATGTGTGGCAATTCACTTTGCTGTACAGTGGGAAATATAAATGTAAATCAGGTGTACACCAATAAAAAATTTATTTTTAAAAAAGATACTGAGTCAGAACTTTAGTCACTTATGTTAGCTTCTATGACATATTTTTCTTCATATAGGGCAGGAATATTTGGCTGTAGAATGCATAAAAATTTGTCCTTAAGTATAATTGAATTCTAATTTAGCACAAACTATTCCAGAATATAGAAGAGAAAAAATTCTAAGCTCTGTTGATGAGCATAACCTTGATTCCAAAAGCCAACAAAGGCAACAGACACAAAAGAAAATTACAGGCCCGTCTCAGTCATGCACATATATGGCAAAAAGCAAGCAAAATAAAAGCTAGCCAAGTCACCCCAAGGATGTTCCAATGTGCTAGAAAGTTATATGCCTTGACCTGACTGGTGAGTTCCTGGGTTTTTTTTAAACATTTTCCTTTAAACGGAAAAATACATATTTGCTTAAGTACATTTTGTACACTCTTCTGTTTATTGGCTCAGTTCAGTTCAGTTGCTCAGTTGTGTCCGACTCTGCAACCCCATGAATCGCAGCACGCCAGGCCTCCCTGTCCATCACCAACTCCCAGAGTTCACTCAAACTCACGTCCATCAAGTCAGTGATGCCATCCAGCCACCTCATCCTCTGTCATCCCCTTCTCCTCCTGCCCCCAATCCCTCCCAACATCAGACTCTTTTCCAATGAGTCAACTCTTCGCATGAGGTGGCCAAAGTACTGGAGTTTCAGCTTTAGCATCATTCCTTCCAAAGAACACCCAGGGTTGATATCCTTCAAAATGGACTGGTTGGATCTCCTTGCAGTCCAAGGGACTCTCAAGAGTCTTCTCCAACACCGCAGTTCAAAAGTATCAGTTACTTCGGCGCTCATCTTTCTTCACAGTCCAACTCACATCCATACATGACCACTGGAAAAACCATAGCCTTGACTAGATGGACCTTTGTTGGCAAAGTAATGTCTCTGCTTTTGAATATGCTATCTAGGTTGGTCATAACTTTCCTTCCAAGGATTAAGTGTCTTTTATTTTCATGGTTGTAGTCACCATCTGCAGTGATTTTGGAGCCCAAGAAAATAAAGTCTGACACTGTTCCCACTGTTTCCCCATCTATTTCCCATGAAGTGATGGGACCAGATGCTATATTATAAAAACAAAAACAGTTGCTGGAAGCACCTGACACACTGACTCTCTCCCATTGAACTTGTCTGTTGCTTATCTGAACCTCCCAAAATTCTGCTCTTGGTGCCACAAAAAGTGTGACTCACATGGGAACTTGTTAAATATGAAAATTCTGAGTCTCTCACTGAACTAGAATCTCTGGAGGTAGGACTAATGAATTTGTGTTTTAATAAGCCCTCCAGGTTATTCGGATGCTCACTCAAGTGTGAGAACAGTTTTTAGTAACAGCAGCAAGTAACAGAGGGGTTACAAGCAAGATATGGGACTTAAACCTAAGGAAATTTGAGCCAGAGGCAATCTGGTGTTCAAAATACACCCACTGCCTTACCTGCGCACATTGCGCCACGTTGGGTTTTCCTTTGCGGGACGAGCCTCACCTGGACCAGTCTCATTTCATAGTAAAAATGATGATCATTTTCCAGTGACTCATACCTGAACATCTGTGTGAATTAAAGAGCCATGGTTCTTTAATTCTATTACAGGATTCTTTTTCTGCACTGGCCACCACGTAAGCCTCCCAGAGTAAACTTGCTGCTCTCGCTCTGGGTGAAGGGGAAGTATGTTCATCCTGAATTATCCAGGGACAAAGACTCACCTTAATTCATAGACTAATCATGCATTTGTGGGAATATTCAAGTTTTCCTTCTTTCTACTTCCTTTCTTTTGTCCTCTCCACTGTTTCCCAGTATCTTTGCATACACAGGAGAAATGATTGAAGGTGCTTTCAAATAAGATTCTCGGAATATCAGCAAAAGATTCACTAGGAATAGACACAAGAACAACTGGCCAAAATAATACACATTTTAATCATGGATTGTGCATGCTTACTCAGTTGTGCCAGATTCTTTGTGACTGCATGGACTGTAGCCCACCAGGCTCCTCTGTCCATGGGATTCTCCAGGCAAGAATACTGGAATAGGTTGCCATTTCCTTCTCCAGGGGTTCTTCCTGACCCAGGGATCAAACCTGCATCTCTGGCATCTTCTGCATTGGCAGATGGATTCTTTACTACTAAACCACCTGGGAAGCCTTAATTATAGATTAAAATGTATATTTTATATATATATATATATATATATATATATATATGCATTTATATATTTGCATGTGTGTGTGTTAGTCGCTTAGCTGTGTCTGACTCTTTGTGACCCTATGGGCTGTAGCCCGTCAGGCTACTCTGTCCATGGGGTTCTCCAGGCAAGAATACTAGAATAGGTTGATATGCCCTCCTCCAAGAGATCTTCCCAACCCAGGGATCAAATCCAAGTCTCCCACATTGCAGGCAAATTCTTTACCATCTGAGCCACCAGGGAAGCCCAATAGATGTATGCAAAATAAACCTCAAGAAAGTTAAATAGCTATCAGTGGTAAAATTAGAATAAAATTTATTCTAACAATTCTAGACATTAATGCCTGTTGTCTCTATACCTGATGCCTAGCTCTCCCTTCATTCATTCTGAAGTCTTTTGCAATCTCTAATATTAAATCTCCTGTTTCTTATTTCCTATGTCTTTCTCTTTCTTAGTTTACTCTCTCATTTTAATAGATCATATCTCTAAGCTTTTTGCTCATAAGAGATTAAATTTTTCAGAGCATGAGTCCAAAAAATCTGAATGTTTTTATTCCATCTTCACATTTGTTTATCAATTTCATGGAGTGTAGAATTCTAGGAATCACTTTTCCTCAAAAATTTGGAGGCAATGTTTCATTATATTCTAGCCTCTGTTGTTGCTGTTGACAATTCCTTGACAATCTGATTTTTATCTTTTGTGTGTGACTTTTTTCTGGAAATTTGTAGAAATTTGTAGAAAGTACAAAATTATGTGTCATGGAGTGAGTCTTTTTAAATTATTTTTAACTCTGCTGGGAAATCTATGGGTCCTTTCAACCTGGAGACTCTAACCTTTATTTCTAGAAATAATAGTCCAGCTGGATCGACAAGTACAGTGAAGCTTGTAGTAATCCTCAACCACAGGCTTAGAACTTCCAATCAGTTCTTTCAGGGCCACACTCTTTAATGTGATAGGCAAGCAAGGTCAGAGATAAATGTGGTAAGACTTTGCCATGAAACATAGAGGTCAAAACAAACACAGAGGAAAAAAGCAATGTTGAAGAAATTTTTCTCTGTATTAAAAAATTTAATTTTTTTAATTTAAAATTGGCCCTTTAATTTTTTTATATTTTATATTTTCCATATCTTTCCCTGTTTCTTCAAATTTCTTAGAGATTTCCATTGTTCTGTCGAGCCTTTCATTTCTGTTATCATATTTTCAATTTCTAACTGTCCTTTTTTAAAAATANTTGGGAACGCATGTACACTCGTGGTGAATTAATGTCAATGTTTGGCAAAACCAATACAGTAATGTAAAGTAAACCAAAGTAAAAATAAAAATTTAAAAAATAAATAAATAAAAATTGGCGATGTCTACCAGAACTGAAATAGGCACTTCTCTGCTGGTCCAATGGTTAAGAATCCACCTTGCAATGCAGGGTACACAGGTTCAATCCCAGGTTGCAAAACTAAGATCCCACATGCTATGGAGCAACTAACACCCCTCATGATGCAATGAAGATCCTGTGTGCTACAACTAAGACCCAATGCAACCAAACAAATTAAAAGAAAGAAGAACTGAAGTACTCCAAATCAGAAATGTTGCATTTCTAATATACTAATACATCCAATAGAAATATGTACATATGTTCACCAAAACTTATGTACAAAAATATCCGTAGCAGCACTATTCATATTAGCCTAAAACAGGAATCAACTCTAATGCCCATCAACAGTGAAATATATGACAAATTTTGGTATATTGGTGGAACAAACACAATACACACAATGGAATGCTATAAAATGAAAATGTGTAAATTATTGCTATCTTCAAGAACACAAATATAATATTGAGTGAAAGAAGGAAACACTAAATAGTATCCATTATAAAATATTACTTCTATCAAGTTCAAACTATTCTGTGGTGAGAGAAGTCATAACAGCACCCACCCCTAAAGGAGAGGATCATGACTGGGAGGAAGTGGGAGGCACATTTCTGGTGAATTGGTAATTCCTTGATCTAAGAGATGGTTCTGTGTGCTCCTCTGCATAAATTAATTAATTATACACTTATGATTTGGCCATTCCTTTATATTTCAATTTTAAAAGTTCCTTCAAAAAATTTTTTCTGTTACCAAAAATAAAGTCAATTCACTAAATAGGTTCATTTTGTACTGAACTCAGATTTAGGTAAATTCTTAGCCTCAAGTGCCAGCTTCACCACTTAATAGAATGTGACTTTGGTTAAAGCATTATTTAAATTCCTCTATAAAATTAAGATTCAGCCATTCATCCATCCAATAAATATGTACTGTGTGCATACTATTATAGGCACTTGGGATATAGCAATGAGCAACATATCCAAATCCTCACCTTCATAGAGCCAATATTCTGATGAAGAAGAGGAAAAAAAAAGCTTGCTCTACCTACTTCCCAGAATTTCTGTGACTCTCAAAAGAGATCATGGTAAAAGAAAAAAAGTATTGAATACTTTGTCAATTTGTTCTTATACTAATGTTACTCAAAATTTAATGTGCATACAAATCACCCAGGAGTCATATTATATAGTTGGGATTCACTAGGTCTGGGGTAAAGCTGAAAATTCTTCTATTCTAATACACTCCTAGTTGATGCTGATACTATGGGCTCCCAGACCTCACTGTAACAAGATCCTGTGCTACAAAAACTCAAAAGAAATCAAACAATAAGTCTGAACAACTAGTCTCCTCCAACAGACACAACAGGATCTTCTGATAAAAGCCAGTGCCCAGCAAACCAATGTAAGCCTTATTGGTTCTTTATGAATTTAGAAGTTAAAAGCTTCATATTATGATATAATTATTGATATAAGATGATCATGTGATATAATATAATATGATCATATGATATAATATGATCATATTATCATATAATGATAAATACATTAANNNNAATACCCATTTGTATAGAAACTGGCATAAGATATAAAAATGTTAAAATTTTCCTTGTTCCTACTTTCTAAATTTTCTAGAATAAGCATAGTTTAATTTTATAATATGAAAACAATAAATGTTAGTTTTTAAATGTATGTTTTTCAGACTCACAGACTTAGAGAAACAAACCTATCATTACTAGGGGGAAAGGTATGGGGAGGGATGAATTGGAAGCTTGGGGTTGACATGTACACACCACTACATTTACAATAGATAACCACCAAGGACCTGCTGTATACAGCACAGGGAACACTGCTCAGTACTCTGTAGTAACCTAAATGGGAAAGGATTTTCAAAAGAATAGATACACATATATGTATCATATAACCGAATCACTCTGCTGTACATCTAAAACTGATACCACATTGTTAATAACTATATTCCAATAAAAATAAGAGTTAAAAATGAAATAAAATGTATATTTTAAAAATTATCCTAATCTCATGCTAAACACTGAATAGTGGGTAAAAGGTTTTTTACGTTTCCATAAATATATAATATTTATGGAGTGTAACATATGTTAACGTTCAATCAGCTTCGTTTCTCCATCATCTCACCGTAGGGGCATCTCTGAAGGCTGCAAAATGCCAAGCTGTAATGGACTTCAAATGTATCCAACATTATTGTTTCTAAGATAAAGAATTCTTTTAGGGGGTTTTTCCACCTAAATGGTGAAAATGCATGTGATCTCATTAAGAATAAATAACTACTACTTTATCAGAGGCTTTATGATGTAAAAGTCTTCCTTAGAAAACTCTGGACTTCCCAGAAGCAAATCATGAATGCTTACTTTGATAAATTCATGATTATCTTAAAACAATTCAAAGAAAAAACTGGTTCATTCTCAAACTCTTGGGACAAAAAGTTGTTAATAGAGATTGCTGTTGATGATTTGATCCTACAAGCAAGTAGAAAAAAGCCACAAGAGTGACAAGGCAATCTGATCAGAATTTGATCTTCCATCCGCTTCCTTACAATGCCTTTCAGTGCAGTTCAGTTCAGTTCAGTCTCTCAGTCGTGTCCGACTCTTTGCGCCCGATGAATCGCAGCACTCCAGGCCTCCCTGTCCATCACCATCTCCCGGAGTTCACTCAGACTCACGTCCATCGAGTCCGTGATACCATCCAGCCATCTCATCCTTGGTCATCGTCCCCTTCTCATCCTGCCTCCAATCCCTCCCAGCATCACAGTCTTTTTCCAATGAGTCAACTCTTCGCATGAGGTGGCCAAAGTACTGGAATTTCAGCTTTAGCATCGTTCCTTCCAAAGAAATCCCAGGGTTGATCTCCTTCAGAATGGACTAGTTGGATCTCCCCGAAGTCCAAGGGACTCTCAAGAGTCTTCTCCAACACCACAGTTCAAAAGCAACAATTCTTCGGTGCTCAGCCTTCTTCACATCCATACATGACCACTGGAAAAACCATAGCCTTGACTAGACGGACCTCAGTCAGCAAAGTAATGTCTCTGCTTTTGAATATGCTATCTAGGTTGGTCATAACTTTTCTTCCAAGGAGCAAGCGTCTTTTAATTTCATGGCTTCAGTCACCATCTGCAGTGATTTTGGAGCCCAAAAATATTAAGTCTGACACTGTTTCTACTGTTTCCCCATCTATTTCCCATGAAGTGATGGGAACGGATGCCATAATCTTCGTTTTCTCAATGTTGAGCTTTAAGCCAACTTTTTCACTCTCATCTTTCACTTCCATCAAGAGGCTTTTGAGTTCCTCTTCACTTTCTGCCATAAGGGTGGTGTCATCTGCATATCTGAGGTTATTGATATTTCTCCCAGAAATCTTGATTCCAGCTTGTGTTTCTTCCAGTCCAGCGTTTCTCATGATGTACTCTGCATAGAAGTTAAATAAGCAGGATGACAATATAGAGCCTTGACGTACTCCTTTTCCTATTTGGACCCAGTCTGTTGTTCCATGTCCAGTTCTAACTGTTGCTTCCTGGCCTGCATACAGATTTCTCAAGAGGCAGGTTAG
>SJYQ01002052.1:1324933-1348076 GCA_006410935.1 Redunca redunca
GGGTGTTTGCTATGACCAGTGCATTTTCTTGGCAAAACTCTATTAGTCTTTGCCCTGCTTCATTCTGCCTTCCAAAGCCAAATTTGCCTGTTACTCCACGTGTTTCTTGACTTCCTACTTTTGCATTCCAGTCCCCTGTAATGAAAAGGACATCTTTTGGGGGTGTTATTTCTAGAAGGTCTTGTAGAGCTTCATAGAACCGTTCAACTTCAGCTTCTTCAGCATTACTGGTCAGGGCATAGACTTGGATTACTGTGATATTGAATGGTTTGCCTTGGAAATGAACAGAGATCATTCTGTCATTTTTGAGACTGCATCCAAGTACTGCATTTCAGACTCTTTTATTGACCGTGACAGCTACTCCATTTCTTCTAAGGGATTCCTGCCTGCAGTAGTAGATATAATGGTCCTCTGAGTTAAATTCACCCATTCCAGTCCATCTTAGTTCGCTGATTCCTAGAATGTCAACGTTCACCTTTGCCATCTCCTGTTTGATGACTTCCAATTTGCCTTGATTTATGGACCTGACATTCCAGGTTCCTATGCAATATTGCTTTTTATAGCATTGAACTTTACTTTCATCACCAGTCACATCCACACTGGGTGTTGTTTTTGCTTTGCCTGCGTCTCTTCATTCTTTCTGGAATTATTTCTCCACTGATTTCCTGTAGCATATTGGGCACCTACAGACCTGGGGAGTTCATCTTTCAAAGTCCTATCTTTTTGCCTTTTCATACTGTTCATAGGGTTCTCAAGGCAAGAATACTGAAATATGTTTGCCATTCCCTTCCATGCCATTCCCTTTTCTGGCCATAGCAAACACCCTCTTCCAACAACACAAGAGAAGACTCTACACATGGACATCACCAGATGGTCAACACCGAAATCAGATTGATCATATTCTTTGCAGCCAAAGATGGAGAAGCTCTATACAGTCAACAAAAACAAGACCAGGAGCTGACTGTGGCTCAAATCATGAAATCCTTATTGCCAAACTCAGACTTAAATTGAATAAAATAGGAAAACCACTAGACCATTCAGGTACAATCTAAATCAAATCACTTACAATTATACAGGGATTAGATCTTATAGAGTGCCTGAAGAACTATGGATGGAGGTTCGTGACATGATGGACATCAGTTTGAGTAAACTCCAGGAGTTGGTGATGGACAGGGAGGCCTGGCTTGCTGCAGTTCATGGGGTCACAAGAGTAGGACATGACTGAGTGACTGAACTGAACTGAACTGAGAGGAGAGCCACTGGAACAGGGAGGAAGGAGAAAACCTGGAGGCAAAACCTTTTCATGACCTCACCATTGGCCCCCTCAATCCAAATGGCCCTGATTCACAAACCTGCAAGGTGCTTTCCATAGGTTCACAGAATAAAACCTCACTGTGTTCCACATGAGTGGGGTGGTTTGTGAAGTAAAAACATGACTTACCACCTGCCTCAGTGTGTGGAGACATTCATAGCCCCATGACAGAGCACAGGGGAGTTCAGCCCTTAGCACACAGACATTGCTGAGCTTCATTACCACACCTTTTCCAGGCAATGTCCCCAGCTCAGCCTGCTGGTGGTGCCACAATGGGCCCTGTCCATCAGCAACCAGCTGTCAATGAACCACTGTTAGTGGCCCTGTTCAGCCATTGGTCAGCACCACAGTGGGTCCCACCCACAAGCAACCAGCTTGTCAGTGAGCTGACCTTAGTGGTCCTGCTCTGCCATTGGTCAGCACCACAGTGGTTCCCACCCAGAAGCAACCAGCTGTTAGTGAGCAACTGTTTGTGGTCCTGCTCAGCCACTGGTCGGCTCGGCAGGGCCCCGCCCACAAGCAACCATCAATCAGGGGCAGTTAGTGTGGTGTAGTGGTCCTCAGGTAGAGAGTGAGGTAAGAGGCAGAGCCCAGCCCTGTCCCTGGCCTTAGGCCAGTGGATAAACTGGGGAGCTTAGGGAATAGGCTTGGGGCTCTGTCCTGCAGGACTCCAGAACCCCTTCCATGGCCACCCACTGGCCTTGGCCTAGGCCTTCAGGCAGCCGTGAACCTCTCCCCAACCCTTCTCTGTGACCTAAGAGCAGTGGCCACCTACCGGTTCCACCCACCGCACCCCCCCGCCTTCCCCCTGTTTGGGCAACCTGAGGAGCCTGAGGGCCAGCTGGGTTGGATGTCTGGCTCCCTCAGTGATGACACCTGGGCAGAGTCTGGAGACTGGTCCTGAGGAAGCTGCCAACTGAGATCTACCTCCTCTTAGCCAGAACCAAGACTTTGGAGGGTAAAAGCTGTGCCTTGGGACCTTGCCCTTTATTGCCAGAACAGAGAATAACATTCATTTGGTAGAGAATTACAAGAACATCATTATCTGACCATGACCTGACCTCAAGAACAAAGAATCTGACACCAAGAAGTCTGCAACAACTAACCACACCCCTCCCTCACCTCTCCTAGAAAAAGGTTTTGCTGAAAGCTTGCAGGGCGTTTTGGGTTTTTAAGGCAGGAGGCACCCATCTCCTTGCATGGCCATCAATAAACCTTCTCTGTTCCAAAGTCTGATGTTTCACTATTGTTTGGCCTCACTGTGTATCAGGCACATGGACTTGAATTTTCTGTAACAACCATTTATAATTTGAGATGCTTTTTCTAGGCAGTGCGATGCTTCTGAAATTTTGTGATTTTTTTTTTTTTTAATTTTTTGGAGGGAAGGAGAGGGTGAGATGTATGGAAATTTTGTGATTCTTTTAAGCACAGACAGTGATACAAACAGTGCTGAAGTTAGTTCTAGCTAAACATTTTTCCTTCCATCTCGTTATAAAATTAGAAACTAGAAAGATTTAGGTTTTCTTAACAGGGACCTATTTCTCTGGCATTGCTGATATTTTGAAATAAATAGAAACCATTGCTGTCAACTTCTTGATGCTCTGGTTACTGTTCTGCCTTCTGACATCATCACTTATGAGCTGGTGACATCACAGTGGATTGTTTGAGTTGTATTCATCACCCAAGTGCTGCTAAGAAGACAGACCATTGAAAGAATGACAGACAAAATGTTGGAGCCTGCTCAGAACAAAGAATAACATTCATTTGGTAGAGAATTGCAAGCACAACATTATCTGACCATGACCTGACCTTAAGAACAAAGAATCTGACACCAAGAAGTCTGCAACAACTAACCACACCCCTCCCTCATCTTTCCTAGAAAAGGGTTTTGCTGAAAGCTTTCAGGGAGTTTTGGGTTTTTAAGGCATGAGGCACCCACGTGTGCATGAGGCACAAGTCAGAGAGGAAATTGCTACTGTCCTCAAAGTCCACTGAGGGAATACATGGTGTGTGCTCGAAGCACCAGGGGAGAATGCCATTGTCCTTGTCAGAGCAACCCTGAAATGAAGATCAGAATGGCTGCTCCAGGAGATTGGGCCAGACCACAAAGCAGAAATTCAGGTAACTGGTAGAGGGGAATGGGGGGCTGGGGCATACTTTGAGATAGGATTCCCTTACATGAAGCGTGAACTTGCAGATATTCAAGCTGGATTCAGAAAAGGCAGAGGTGCTGGGAGCCAGCGTGAGGAATCCTGCCCGTGGCAAAGGTCATGAGGAAGGAAGCCTGACAAAACGCAAGGACGTGGTCAGGCTTCAGGGGTTCCCCCTGGAATTTCCTGAGCATCCACCCCCCAGAACCAGTCTACCTGCTTTACTGTGTTATGCTTTCCACCTACTCTTCTGACATTAACAGGGGGCTATCCCCCACCACCTATTTCTGGAAAAAGTTAATTTAGAGCTTTTAAACAATAAATCTTCTGGGTATAATAAGAGTGTTTCAATCCAAAAACCCCTCTGATGGCTTTCTAGCCTGCCTGCCAGACTCTTACAGCTGCGCATGTGATTGTTTGCCGCCTCCCGACCACAAGAGGCACAGGAAGCTTAAAACATCCTAGGAATGTAGGGGCTTCTGAGGAGTCAAAATCATTAGAATAGGACTGATTAAAGGTTTCATTTGTTGAGCCAATACTTGCTGCCAAATTTTCATATCTTTTATTTGTAGATATAGTTGGTATATAGAAAAAACAGGTAGTAGACCTGGTATTAGCAACATTAGATCTTTGAGTTAAGTACTTTCTTTGTTATAACCCACTGCACCTTTGTTCTACAGGAATGTAACTTTATTTAGTATTTTGAGGGTGATGCAGAGTAAAGAAAAAAACTCTTCTAGGGAAAAAGAGTTTTTCTGGTTGATAGACATTTATCTAGGAAGAGAGCCATAAAAATGTTAACAGGCCTCTTGGCCAGAAGATAATGTAAACCACCTGAGACCTTTTGTATATGGGAAGGTATGCAAAAAGAAAGCCTGGTTTCAATGAGGGTCAGGAATGCTGCCCCTGCATAACTCTGCATATTCCATTATTTCTTTATGTACAACTTGGGGTATATAAGCTGATTTTGAAAATAAAGTTGTGGGTCTTGCACCAATGCTGGGCTCCCCCATGTTGTTCTTTTCTCCCCTTTTCCAGCTGAATTCCCATCTGGAGCACAGAGGCTCGCCAAGTCTACTTACTTGCCCTGGCTTCTAATATCCACGTGAGAGGGAGCCAAAGGTGGGCACCCTCCGCTATTCAAGTGGGCACCAGTGGCCTAACGCAGATGGTGCAAACCTCTTGTCTCGAGGTTTTATTAGTTTTCCACGTAAACCAAGTTATTCAGCCTCTTTTCTCCACTAATTTTCCTACTACACTACTCTTTCCTAATCTCTTTATATTTCTAATTAAATAGTCCTTTCCCAGACTCCAACTCCATCCCTGCTTCAAATTCCCTGGATCCACCGGGGCTGGACCCCAGCACAGAGGAACCAGAGATCAAATTGCCAACATCTGCTGGATCATGGAAAAAGCAAAAGAGTTCCAGAAAAACATCTAATTCTGCTTTGTTGACTATGCCAAAGCCTTTGACTGTGTGGATCACAACAAACTGTGGAAAATTCTTCAAGAGATGGGAATACCTGACCACCTGGCCTGCCTCCTGAGAAATCTGTATGCAGGTCAGGAAGCAACAGTTAGAACTGGACACAGAGCCACAGATTGATTCCAAGTCAGAAAAGAAGTATGTTAAGGCTGTATATTGTCACCCTGCTTATTTAACTTATATGTAGAGTACATCATGAGAAACGCTGGCCTGGATGAAGCACAGCTGGAATCAAGATTACCAGGAGAAATATCAACAACCTTAGATATGCAGATGACACCACACTTACAGCAGGAAGTGAAGAACTAAAGAGCCTCTTGCTAAAAGTGAAACAGGAGAGTGAAAAAGCTGGCGTAAAGCTCAACATTCAGAAAACTAAGATCATGGCATCTGGTCCCATTACTTTATGGCAAACAGATGGGGAAACAATGGAAACAGTGACAGACTTTATTTTGGGGGGCTCCAAAATTACTGCAGATGGTGACTGCAGCCATAAAATTAAAAGACACTAGCCTTTGGAAGAAAAGTTATGACCAACCTAGACAGCATATTAAAAAGCAGAGACATTATTTTGCCAACAAAGGTCCATCTAGTCAAAGCTATGGTTTTTCCAGTAGTCATGTGTGGATGTGAGAGTTGGACTGTGAAGAAAGCTGAGTGCCAAAGAATTGATGCTTTTGAACTGTGGTGTTGGAGAAGAGTCTTGAGAGCCCCTTGGACTGCAAAGAGATCAAACCAGTCCATCCAAAAGGAAATCAGTCCTGAATATTCACTGGAAGGACTGATGTTGAAGCTGAAACTCCATACTTTGGCCACCTGATGCGAAGAACTGACTCACTGGAAAAGATCCTGATGCCAGGAAAGATTGAAGGCAGGAGAAGAAGGGGATAACAGAGGATGAGATGGTTGGATAGCATCACCGACTCAATGGACATGAGTTTGAGTAAGCTCCGGGAATTGGTGATGAGCCAGGAAACCTGGCGTGCTGCAGTCCATAGGGTCGCAAAGAGTTGGACACGACTGAGCGACTGAACTGAATTGAAAAAATAACAAAATCTTCTACTGTGCCTCTGGGGGGTGAGATGGAGGTACAACTTTTAAAAAGCTCTTCCTTAATCCCTTTTGGAAATACAAGTTTTCCTCTGGGCCAGAATCCTAATGAGATAGCTAAGTGACCCCTTGAAGGGCAACCATTAAAACCATAATGCCATGATTTGTAGATTGATGGACTGTGTTCAAATCCCACTCAGAGCAATTTGAGGTTGTTACTTAACTCTCATCCTCAGCTTCTCTACTGTGAAATAAATAATGGTACCTAACTCATAGAAATACTGTATAGATTAAATAAGGAGATGCTTGTAAAGTACTGCATATACAAAGTACAGAGTGCCTGGCACAATGTAGGCCTACAAAAAAATGACAGCTATTACTAATTGTATGTGTTTGTGTACATATACAAGTGTGTGTGTGTGTATACATATATATGGGCTTTCCAGGTGGCTCACTGGGCAAAGAATCCACCTGCAATGCAGAAGATGCAGGTGTGATGTCTGGGTCAGGAGGATCCCCTGGAGATGGGCATGGCAACCCAGTACAGTATTCTTGCCTGGAGAGTCCCATGGACTGAGGAGACTGGAGGGCTACAATCCATAGGGTCACAAAGAGTCAGATGTGACTGAAGCAACTGAGCATGCATTCATGCATGCATACATATATGTGTATAAGATAGCCCAAACATATGTATATGGCAAAGAAAAATGAGAAGCATTCTGGCTTTCAGAATTTATTGTAGGTGATTAATAGCACATGAAATGTTTTGTGTGTCAAACCCCTAGTAACAAGCCCAAATAACAGTGTACTGTAATAAAGTTATCCTGTCCTCTTGGTCAATGGCTCTCCAGACTCAGTCAGTTCAGATAAAATACTGTTCAAGTTTCTACATATCAGGGAAAAATTGCAGAGAATAGAGTTTACTGGCAAGGAAGAATATTTTATTCACTATTGCAATAGGGGTCAAGTCTCTTGCACTAGAGGAGACAACTTAACTTCCTTAGAAACAAGCAAGAGGGTTTTTAAGTGCTGGGGTGTGCTACTGGAAAAGTACTAAAGGATGTTAGGAGGGAGGTTGGTCATTGTGATTAAGCTGTGTTTGCTAATTGACACTTCTGTTTGTCAAGTTTAGGTGATTCCCAGGTTCTCAAGGAAATTAGGAGATCTGGGTGCCATCTTTCTTGCTGATTACATCAATATTTCAAAGGGTGGCTCACAGGTCCTTGACAAAGGTGGTCCTGGACTGTATTAACAGTCAAGAGGCTAGGAAGACATTTACATCTCAAATGGGCAAAGAATTTATGATTGCAAGTTTTCTAAAGCAAAATGCTCTATAAGGTGATGGTGACCTTATAGTCAGGAAAAAAGAAATCTGTCTGAAGTTTAGTCAAGCTGAGGGCAATGTTAAGGACATTTTGGTCGTGTTCCCAGTTTAGTAAGTTTGTTCTGAATGCATGAGTGAAAGGGAATCCACCTAAGGCATCTTTTCCCTGGTGCCACCAGGTACCACCTGTCCAAAACTCGTTAACTCCCATGTGTAATAAACTCTCTTATTTGGCTGGACATTCCTACCATTTGTGTCATTCCCCTGTGTCAGACAACAAAGGTGGGTGCACAGATTGTAGAAGGCCACTATTGCAATGCTGGTGTGATTTGTGAGCAGCAGTGCAGGACCTACCTGCATATCTATCGCCCCTGCTGTCAGGGCAAGGCTTTCAGCAAAATTTTGCAGTAGGCAAAGGCTCTCCAACCTTTCCTCTCTTCCCTGGCCTGCCTTGCTCTTTCAGATACCCTGTGCCCTCAGAATCTCTCCTCTCCTTTTCTTCCCTCAATAAAGCACTTGCTCCTGAATATCATTCTAAAATGCAAAACAACAACAGAACCTAGCAAAAAGTGTCAAGGAAGCCAGAAGGTAGGTGTACATGCTAAATAAATTTTAAACTAAGTGGAGTTCCTTGTTCTGACCAACAGTGGGTCAGAATCTTAGGGGAACTTCCCCTGGATGCTAAAGTTGTCCCCTTCCCAGCAAGTGGCTGCCACACTGTAACATGGAGCAAAAAGGCAGCAACAGGGACCCAGCCTGCCAATGACCAGACTCATGTAGCTCTTGAGTGCCAGGCTACTAAAGAAGGTGCCTAGAGATGGAGGAGGATGGAGATTCTGGAGCTCCTTTTAGAAGGATGTCAGAAGAATAAGTCTAACCTAAGCAGGTGATGAACCCCTCAGCTGAGTTCTGGATCTGAAAAAAGAAAAATACAGGACTGAAAACAGGATCATGATATTCAACTTTATCCCTCAGGCATCATTTCAAGACTTTTCTCTGGTCAGAGCTATTTAATGAGAGGGAGTTTGCCATATTCCAAATGTCACCCCAATGGTATCTACATACTGCCTTCAACAATGCCAGTTTTAAAAGGCAGGAAAAGGCTTATCTTGTAGATAATATTCATATTACATTGTTATGTTGATGATGATGCCACAGGCCTGAGTGTGAGGGATCTTAGGCAAAGCTAGAGTAGAAAAGTGCCCAAGTTATAGCTGCTAGGTCAGCACCACGAAACAGAGGAACTCAGTAAATTTCCAGAAAGGAAGATATCTTATTCTTAAGGACTAAAGAGAGCAGGTGGATGGTATTTTTCCAGGGACAGACTTCCCCAAGGATGCTGGTTTTGCTACTTGTATCGGTCAACCCCAGAAAGCAACTGAACGTATTCCTGTTTGCTGTTACCTCTACCCATTACTGAAGATACATGAAGGATCGGGATGTGGAGGGTTCCCAACCCTGGTAATACCTTCTAGGATATTTCTTGTGACAAATTCATCAGTAAGTCAAATATATAAAGAAGATTTCGGTGGTCTCTCTTGACTCCCGTCAGCATCCTTAAAAGTGACAAGCTATATTTATTACATAACACTGAGAACCAGGAATAGCAGTTCTGCTTCCTGGAGAAAGTCAGCTTCCAAAAACTGCAATAGAGCTCTTGGTGTAGGGTAATTCAGTACTAAACTGACCCTGCAGAGTAGCGTTTTTTTTTTTTTTTTTTCTTCTTAAAAGGGAACAACACAGTAAAGATAGTTTGTGTTTATGCCTCTTTCACTTCCTCTCACAGGAGGGAAGCAGATGTCCAGTGTGGGGGGTAATGGGGGAATGGGGGAGATGAAGGAAACAAAACAAAATCTTGGTTCAATTTATTCTTTAAAACATCAGCCAGATGGTCATTCTCTCATGTAAGTACTTAAAACTCCAACACAGAAGACTCTCTTCATCTTTGTTCAGACATTATTTCTTTTTGCCCTACCTACTTCACCTTTTCTTGAAAGGCATAAATGTAATAAAAACAGAGTCAGCAATTAACAAAAACCATCTTTTCAACAAATGGTGCTGGGAAAATTAGATATCCACAAGGAAAAGGGTGAATTTGGACCTTTACTTCACACCAAACAACAAAAATTAACTCAAAATGAATCACAAACCTAACATCTCTTACTATATGTAAGAACTAAAACTATACAGCTCTTAAGAAGAAAATATAGTAGAAAATCTCCATGACCTTAGGTTAGGCAAATATTTTTAGATATGTCAAAAACATTACAAAGAAAAAAATTGATAAATTAGACTTCTGAAAAATTTTAAAGTTTTGCACTTCAAAAAGACACAGTTAAGAAAATAGGCAAACCACAAACTGGGAGAAAATATTTGCAAGTCACATATCTGATAAAAGACTCACATCCAGAATGTATAAAGAACTGCTACAATTCAATGATAATTGAATTAAATAACTGAATTAAAATATAAACAAAAGATTGGAATAAACATTTCACCAAAAAAAGGTACATGAAAGCCAATAAGTATATGAAAAAATACTTAACATCATGTGTCACTAGGGAAATCCACTAAATCCAAATTAAAGTTACAATGAGACACCACTTCACAGTCACATCCACTGAAATGACTGTAATCCAAAAAGCATACAATTCAAGTGTTGGTGAGAACATGGAAAAACTAAAACCCTCATACGTTGTTGGTGGACTTGCTAAATGGTACCATTACTTTGGAGAAAAGTTGGGTAGTTTCTAAACATAAATTATCCATAAAACTCATCTATTCTACTCCTATGTATCTACCAAAGAGAAATAAAAATATACATCTACACAAAGACTAGTAAGTGAATGTTCATAGTAACATTATTCATAATAACCAAAACCTGGAAACAAGTTTCCATCAACTATAAATAAAAAGTGGTATATATCCATACAATGTAATATTATTCAGCAATAAAAAGGAGTGAAGTACCGATTTATGCTACACTGTGAATGAACTTGGAAAAAATTATGCTCAATGAAAGAAACCAGTCACAAAAACCACATATTGCATGACTCCATTTACATGAAATACCCAGAGCAGACAGGTCTACAGAGGCAGAAAGTAGGTTAGTGGGAGAAGGCAATGGCACCCCACTCCAGTACTCTTGCCTGGAAAATCCCATGGACGGAGGAGCCTGGTAGGCTGCAGTCCATAGGGTCGTGAAGAGTCGTACACGACTGAGTGACTTCACTTTCACTTGTCACTTTCATGCATTGGAGAAGGAAATGGCAACCCACTCCAGTGTTCCCAGGGACGGGGGAGCCTGGTGGGCTGCCGTCGATGGGGTCACATAGAGTCAGACGCAACTGAAGTGACTTAGCAGCAGCAGGGTTGAGGGAAGGGATCTTTGGGAGATGATGAAAATATTCTAAAATTAGGTTGTGATGATAGTTGCACAACTCTATAAACTTACTAAAAATCATGAAAATGTACAGTTTAAATGACTTGTTTTTATGGTAAAGTATACCTAAGTGAATCCGTTTAAAAAGAATAAACAACACATAAGAAAGGCCATGTGAGCACACAGGGGAAAGCTGGCCATTATAAGCCAAGGAGAGAAGCCTCGGAAGAAATCCACCCTGAAAGCACCTTTAAAAGAGAGAGAAAATACACAAAACAAACCAAGGTCAGCAAATACTGAGATCAAAAAATATTAGATTAAAAAATAACTGACTTTAAAATGAATCTTCCTGAAAGTCAAGCCAAAAGGAAAGAAATTCACAGAACTGCATAATTTTATTTTTGTTGTGTAGCTCAGGGAACTCTGTTCAATGTTATGTGGCAGGCTGGAGGAAGGGGAGTTTGGAGGAGAATGGATACACCTATATGTATGGTGGAGTCCCTTTGCTGTCCCCCTGAAACTATCACATCAGTTATACTCCAATAGAAAATAAAAAGTTTAATTTTAAAAAAAAGAAAAACTGTTTTTGGAAAAGTCTGTTTTTTCTGTTTTCTGGCTCTGAAAATAATTTACTATGAATAGCGTTATATATATAACAGTATAGTGCTTGCTGTGGTTTTAATTTTAAAAAGGAAAAGATAAAAGAACCTGAGATGTTCTGTACATGCTATATGTTATAGAGGGGGCTCAATGAAAGTTGAAGGAATGTTGTTGTGGCTTAGTTTGGACTCTGAATTTTCTGTGTGAAGGCAGAACAATATACCACAGAGCCAGGTTTGGGGTACTGCAGCTTAATTAAGTAATACCAGAAAGTCACTCAGAGAAGCTACAGGGATGAATGTTTAGTATCTCTCTTTGGCTATACATCTCACATAACCATTTTTCTCATCAGGGCTTTCACAAGTTTTCTATAGAAGACAATCCAAAACGGAGTTTACTGATGAGTTGATTGAGAGGACTCTTGTGCTTAGACCCCAGATGTGTAGACAGTGAGGAAAGCAGAGGATCTGCTTCACGCTCTTGTCTGTTAATAAGGCCTTAACACAGAGTGGGCTGAGGATGTCTACAGGTAAGTAAGACTTTTCTCAAAAAAACACCTCTGGATCTGCCCTTAAGACACTAAAGAGTACAGCAAAGTCCTACATTTCTACCCCTATAGCTCTTAAGATTAGCCTGAAATATTTTTAAGAGAGAAGCTAGCAACCAATCCTATCTGCCACTTATGAACTTCAGTGTGGCTCCTGTGGCATCATTACTGTGCAGCAGAATTAAATCTCCTATGTTCCAGTGGGTTGTGTTGGTCCCAAAATACATACCCCCACCCCAGGACCCCTGGAATATTACTAGACTTAGCCCTTCATGAGGCCTCACAGGAACACATTTTAAACATGGCATACCTGACACTGAGTTGTTTCTCCTAGTGAACAGCATAGGACAATGCCATCGGCACAGAAAATAACGGATACCTTCCTCTTTGCTATATCAAGAGACATAGTACCTGGTTTATCTGAAATCCTGATCCTATTATCACAAATTAAAATGTAAAACTGGATACAGCCACATCAAAGGCTACCTAAACTTGGAATTTACCTCGAGGAGCTCATTGTGTTTCCCAACATGGACTATGACAGAGTCACTGGAAAAAAGTCAAAGAACCTGGACTTAAATAAACCCACAATGTCACTCTAGATACACACTGCAAAAAAATCTTTAAATGTTCTTGATCTCAACAACAAAAAACAACCAGATTAAATAACGGCCAGAGGACTTGACTAGACATTTCTCCAAAGAAGATATACAAGTGGCCAGTCATTAGAGAAATGCAAGTCAAAACCATGATGAGATACCACCTCACATCCATTAGGTAGACTACTATCAAAAAATCCAAACCAGCAAGTGTTCATACGGATGTGAAAAAACTGAAATCTTTGTGCACTATTGGTGGGAATGTATCAGTAAAATGGTACAGTCTCTTTGGAAGGCAGTATGACAGGTCCTTGAAAAATTAAAAATAAGATTACTCTATGATCCAGCAATTGCACTTATGGTTATGTCCCCAAAAGAATTGAAACTAGGGACTCAAATAGATACTTGTACACACATGTATATAGCAGCATTATTCACAATTAGCCAAAAGGTGGAAGCAGGCAACTGCCCATGAATAGACAATTGGATAGACAAAATGTAATATATACATATAATATTATTCAGCCTTAAAAAGGAAGGGAATTCTGACAAATGCTACAACATGGATGAACCTTGAGGACATTATGCTAAGTGAAATAAGCCACTCACAAAAGACAAATATGATTCCACTAGTAAGAGGTACTTAGAGCAGTCATCTTTGCAGAAACAGAAAGTAGAATGGTGGTTGCCTGGATCTGGGGACAGGGGAGAACAAGGAGTTGTTTTTAATGGTTATATAGTTTAACTTCTGCAAGATGAAAAAGTTCTGTAGATTGGTTGCACCACAATTTGAATACATTTAACACTACTGAGGGCTTCCCTGAGGGCTTCCCTGAAGGCTCAGCNGTGTGTTTTGGAAGGAATGATGCTAAAGCTAAAACTCCAGTTCTTTGGCCACCTCATGCAGAGGGCTGACTCATTGGAAACGACCCTAATGCTTGAAGGTATTGGGGGCAGGAGGAGAAGCAGATGACAGAGGATGAGATGGCTGGATGGCATCACCAACTCGATGGAGTGAGTTTGAGTGAAATCCGGCAGATGGTGATGGACAGGGAGGCCTGATGTGCTGTAATTCATGGGGTTGCAAAGAGTTGGACACGACTTAGCGACTGAACTGAACAGTTGAATAACACTAGAAAGAATTAAAAGGAAGAATTAAAAGGAACAAAGCTGGAAAGTCTACAAATATAATACAAATAACCAACTGGTCAAAGACGTGAACACAAGACGAATTATAACGCACTTTGTAAAAAACGTAACAAAACCACGACACACTAAAAATTATGGGATGCATCAAAATCAATGCTGATAATAAAACTTTTAGCTATAAAGGCCTACATTAAAAAGGAAGAAAACTCTCAAATCAATAACCTAACTTTATACCTTAAGGAACTAGAAAACAAAGGGCAAACTAATTCACAGCTAGCAGAAGGAAGGAAATAATTTAAATTATAGTTAGATAAATAAATATGGAACAGGAAAACAACAGAGAAAAATCAATAAAACTAAGAGTTTTTAAAACATAAATTAATTTTTCAGATATTTAGCAAAACTGACCCCAAAAAGAGAGAAGCCTCCAAATGACTAAAATCATCATACTAATGAAGGAAGTCAGAAAGAGAATGATAAATACCATACGATGTCACTTATACGGGGAATCTATAATAAGACAAAAATGAATCTATCCACGAAATCAAAACAGAATCACAGGGAGAGCAGACATGTGGTTGCCAAGGGGGAGATTGAGTAGGGAAGGACAGATTGGGAGTCTGGGATTAGCAGATGCAAAGTATTATACATAGAATGGATAAACAGCAAGGTGCTAGTGTACAGCATAGGAACTATATTCAAACTCTTATGATAAACCATAATGGGAAAACATTTAGAATATATGTAACAATCACTTTCCTGTACAGCAAAAATTAACACATTATAAATCAAATATACTTCAGTTTTTAAAAAAGAAATGTATGAGGTCACTACTATTGAACTTACAGAAAAAAAAGGACTGTAAGAGAATGATAGCGACATATGTAAGCCAACAATTTTAAAAATAAATGAAATATACTAATTCCTAGAAACACACAAACTACCACAATTGTACACACAATGTATATACTAAAACAGACTCACAGACATAGAAACTAGTGGTTAAGAGTAGTGTGAGGGAAGTGAGAGGCACAAAGTAGGTGTATTGGATTAAGAGACACAAACTACTGTGTATAAAAAGTAAGGAACAAGAACATATTTGTACAGCTCAGGGGAATACAGCCATTATTTTATAATAACTTTAAATGGAGTATAATGTATAAAAAACTGAATCACTATGTTTTACACCTGAAACTAATATTTCAAATCAACTATGTTTCAATTAAAAGAATACTTAAAAGTAAATGTGGGGGGCAGGGCCAAGATGCCGGAGGAATAGGATGGAAGACCACTTTCTCTCCCACAAATTCATCAAAAGATAATTTGAATGCTGAGCAACTTCCACAAAACAATCTCTGAACACTGGCCGAGGACACCAAGCACCCAGAAAGGCAGCCCATTCTTTTGAAAGGAGGTAGGACAAAATATAAAAGAGACAAAATAATTAGGGACTGAGACCCATCCTGGGGAGGAAGTCGTGAAGGATGAGGAGTTGCCAAACAGCAGGAAATCCTCTTACAGGCCGGTCTGTGGGGAGTTTTGGAATCTCAGAGGGTAACATAACCAGGAGGGAAAACACACACACACACACACACAGAATAGCCACCTAACAGAAACACCCAGCGGAGAAGTAGCCCACTCGCATCCGACACCAGCAATCGGAGGCTGGACAGGGAGGTGCGGGCTGCATGCTCAGGGTAACAACCAGGCCTGAATGCCCTGAGAACAATCTGAGGGTACTAATGTGAGATAGCAACCCAAACTGTGGGATAACCAGAGAGAAAAGAAAAAAAAAAAGAGGGAGAGAGAGAGATAACTTTCCCGCAGCCTGGCCTGCTCACAGAACAAAGGATTGAGCAAATACCAAAGGAGAGCTAGCCTGCTGCATACAGCTACCACCCCCCCGGCCCGCCGCCCCCGCTAGCCACCAGAGGCAGAGAGGCAGGAAGACATACGACAGACAGAACCAGAAGGCAAGGGGATATCTCGGCCCCAAATACTGGCATCCTCCACCAAACTGTGACAGGCTCCCAGTTGCTAGGTCTTCCTGGGATTCTGAACGATTGACAACTGCCAGGAGGGTCAAAGCCTGAGATCCCCTCCCCAGAGGAGACACACAGCACACCTGAGACAGTGCTCTCATGGCACACCAGGGAAACCGAGTGGTGGGGACTAGGGAAGTGATTAAGACACATGGCGCACCTGGGACAGTGTGCTTGCCAAACAACTGATCACCTGAGCTGCTCGAACCTGGGAAGGGGACAAAACCCACAGCCAACCGAGTCTGTGCCTTTGTGGAATGCCTGAGAACCTGAACCTGAGCAGCTCAGACCTGGGAAGTGCATGAAATGCAGGGCCTACTTTTGACAGTACCCCTGCAAAGCAACCTGGAGCCTGAGCAGTGTAGACTGGAAAAGCACAAACCGCCATGAGCTGGGGCAAACCCAATGTGGCCCATACACTGCAAGCACTCTGCACACATGCCAGTGATATTTGTTAGCAGTTTTCCTCCCTCCCCACAGCACAACTGAACAAGTGAGCCTAAATAAGTGACCATCTTCATACCCTTGAGTCAGGGCAGAAATCAGACACTGAAAAGACTTGCAAACAGAGGAAGCCAAAATAAACAAAGAAGAGGGAACCTCTCTAGAAGTGACAGGTGCAACGGATTAAAACCCTACAGTTACCATTGACTAAGCACTGGAACAACAGACTGGTTCCAAATAGGAAAAGGAGTACGTCAAGGCTGTATATTGTCACCCTGCTTATTTAACTTATATGCAGAGTATATCATGAGAAACGCTGGGCTGGAAGAAGCACAAGCTGGAATCAAGATTGCTGGGAGAAATATCAACAACCTCAGATATGCAGATGACACCACCCTTATGGCAGAAAGCAAAGAAATCGAGAGCCTCTTAATGAAAGAGGAGAATGAAAAAGTTGGCTTAAAACTCAACATTCAGAAAACTAACATCATGACATCTGGTCGCATCACTTCATGGCAAATAGATGGGGAAAGGGTGGAAAAAGTGACAGACTTTTTGAGCTACAAAATCATTACAGATGGGGACTGCAGCCATGAACTTAAAAGACACTTGCTCCCTGGAAGAAAAGCTATTGCCAACCTAGACAGCATATTAAAAAGCAGAAAACATTACTTTGCCAACAAAGGTCTGTCTAGTCAAAGCTATGGTTTTTCCAGTAGTTATGTATGGATTTGAGAGTTGGACTATAAAGAAAGCTGAAGGCCAAAGAATTGATGCTTTTGCACAGTGGTGTTAGAGAGGACTTCTCAGAGTCCCTTGGACTGCAAGGAGATCCAACCAGTCCATTCTAAAGGAAATCAGTCCTGAACATTAATTGGAAGGACTGATGCTGAAGCTGAAACTCCAATACTTTGGCCACTTGATGCCAAGAACTGACTCATTTGAATAGACTCTGATGCTGGGAAAGATTGAAAGTGTGAAGAGAGGGGATGATAGAGGATGAGATGGTTGGATGGTGTCACTGACTCAATGGACATGAATTTTAATAACTCCAGGAGTTGGTGATGGACATGAAGGCTTGGTGTGCTGCAGTCCATGGGGTTGCAAAGAGTCGGATATGACTGTGACTGAACTTAACTGAACTGAAGCATTGGAAGGGGCCTATAGACCTTGAGAAAAAGTACAAGCTGGAACAAGGAACTATCTGAAACTCAACTGACCCCCACATTGCCCACACAGCTCCAAATTCCTAGATATATTTTTACTATTATCATTTTCNGGGTGTTCCTGGCTGTGGAGAATACTTAGTGAACTGATTTACTGGATAGATTTGGCTCCCCATTTTGACTCTCCCCCTTCTCCGCTGGTCTCCTCTGTCTACCTCCTCCCTCTTCTCTTCTCCATGTAACTCTGTGAACCTCTCTGGGTGTCACTCACTGTGGAGAATCTTTTCACCATTAACCTAGAGGTTTTCTCATCTGTGCTGTGTGGATGGAGCAATCTTGAGGGTGGTGTAAGAATAAGACTGAAACTCAGAGGCAGGAGGCCTAAATCCAAAACTTGAGAACACCAGAAAACTCCTGATTCCAGGGAACATTAATCAACAAGAGCTCATCCAAAAGCCTCCATACCTACACTGAAACCAAGCTCCACCCAAGAGCCAACAAGTTCCAGAGAAACACATATCACGTTAATTCTCCAGCAACGCAGGATCAGAGCCCTGAGCATTAAAATACAGGCTGTCCAAAGTCATGCCAAACCCACAGATACCCAAAAACACACTACTGGACACTTCATTGCACTCCAGAGAGAAGAGATCCAGCTTCAACCACCAGAACACAGACACAAGCTTCCGTAACCAGGAAACCTTGACAAGCCACTAGTCCAACCCCACCCACAGGAAGCAACCTCCACAATAAAGAGTAATCACAAACTTCCAGCCTGCAGAAAGGAAACCACAAACAGCAATCTAAACAAAATGAAAAGGCAGAGAAATATTCAGCAGATAAAGGAACATGATAAATGCCCACCAAACCAAACCAGAGGATGAGATACGAAGTCTACCTGAAAAAGAATTCAGAATAATGATAGTAAAGATGATACAAAATCTTGAAAACAAAATGGAGTTACAGATAAATAGACTAAAGACAAAGATTGAGAAGATGCAAGAAATGTTTAACAAGGACCTAGAAGAAATAAAAAAGTAAATCAATAATGAATAATGCAATAACTGAGATCAAAAGCACTCTGGATTGAACCAACAGTAGAATAACTGAGGCACAAGATAGGATAAATGAGGTGGAAGATAGAATGGTGAATATAAATGAAGCAGAGAGGAAAAAAGAAAAAAATAATCAAAAGAAATGAGGACAACCTCAGAGACTTCTGGGACAATCTTAAATGCCCCAACATTCGAATCATAGGAGTCCCAGAAAAACACAAAAAGACCGTAAGAAAATACTTGAGGAGATAATAGTTGAAAACTTCCCTAAAATGGGAAAGGAAATAGCCACCCAAGTTCATGAAACCCAGAGAGTCCCAAACAGAATAAATGCAAGGTGAAACACCCCAAGACATATATTAATCAAAATAACAAAGATCAAACACAAAGAACAAATATTAAAAGCAGCAAGGGAAAAGCAATAAATAACACACAAGGGAATCCCCACAAGGATAACAGCTTATTTTTCAATAGGAACTCTTCAGGCCAGAAGGAAATGGCCAGACATACTTAAAGTGATGAAAGAGAAAAACCTACAACCCAGATTACTGTACTCAGCAAGGATCTCATTCAAATATGAAGGAGAAATCAAAAGCTTTACAGACAAGCAAAAGCTGAGAGAATTCAGCACCACCAAACCAGATCTCCAAAAAATGCTAAAGGATCTTTTCTAGACAGGAAACACAGAAAAGGTTTATAAACTCAAACCCAAAACAAAGTAAATGGCAATGGGATCATACTTATCAATAATTACCTTAAATGTAAATGGGTTGAATGTCCCAACCGAAAGACAAAGACTGGCTGAATGGATACAAAAACAAGACCCCTATATATGTTGTCTACAAGAGACCCATCTCAAAACAAGGGACACATACAGACTGAAAGTGAAGGGCTAGAAAAAGATATTCCATGTAAAAGGAGACCAAAAGAAGGCAGGAGTAGCAATTCTCGTATCAGATAAAATAGACTTTAAAACAAAGGCTGTGAAAAGAGACAAAGAATGACACTGCATAATGATCAAAGGATCAATCCAAGAAGATATAATAATTATAAATATATATTCACCCAACATAGGAGCACCACAATATGTAAGGCAAATGCTAACGAGTATGAAAGGGAAAATTAACAGTAACACAATAATAGTGGGAGGCTTTAATACCCTACTCACACCTATGGATAGAGCAACTAAACAGAAAATTAGCAAGTAAACACTAGTTTTAAATGATACGATAGACCAGATAGACCTAATTGATATCTATAGGACAATTCAACACAAAACAATGAATTTCACCTTTTTCCCAAGTGCACATGGAACTTTCTCCAAGATAGATCACATCCTGGGCCATAAATCTAGCCTTAGTCAATTCAAAAAAATTGAAATCATTCCAAGCATCTTTTCTGATCACAATGTGGTAAGATTAGATGTCAATTACAGGGAAAAAAAACTACTAAAATTCAAACATATGGAGGCTAAACAACACACTTCTGAATAACCAACAAATCACAGAAGTAATTAAAAAAATCAAAATATGCACAGAAATAAATGAAGATGAAAACACAACAACTCAAAACCTATGGGATTCAGTAAGAAGCAGTGCTAAGGGTGATGTTCATAGCAATGCAAGCTTACCTCAGGAAACAAGAGAAAAATCAAACAAATCACCTAAATTTACACCTAAAGCAACTAGAAAAAGAAGAAATGAAGAACCCCAGGGTTGATACAAGGAAAGAAATCATAAAAATCAGGGCAAAAATAAGTGAAAAAGAAACAAAGGAGACTATAGCAAAAATCAACAAAACTAAAAGCTAGTTCTTTGAGAAGATAAATAAAATAGAGAAACCATTAACCAGACTCATTAAGAAAAAAAGGGAGAAGAATCAAATCAACAAAATTAGAGATGAAAATGGAGAAATCACAACAGACAACACAGAAATACAAAGGATAATAAGAGACTACTATCAACAACTATATGCCAATAAAACAGACAACATGGAAGAAATGGATGAATTCTTAGAAAAGCATAACCTTCCAAAACTGAATCAGCAAGAAATAGAAAATCTTAACAGACCCATCACAAGCATGGAAATCAAACTGAAATAAAAAGTCTCCAACAAACAAAAGCCAGGACCAGATGGCTTCACAGCTGAATTCTATCAAAAATTTAGAGACAAGCTAAGACTGGTCCTACTCTAACTCTTCCAGAAAATTGCAGAGCAAGGTAGACTGCCAAACTCATTCTATGAGGCCACCATCACCCGATCCCAAAACCAGACAAAGATGCCACAAAAAAAGAAAACTACAGGCCAGTATCACTGATGAACATAGATGCAAAATCCTCAACAAAATTCTAGCAAACAGAATCCAACAATATATTAAAAAGCTCATATATCATGACCAAGTGGGCTTTATCCCAGGGATGCAAGGATTCTTCAATATTTGCAAATCAATGTGATATACCACATTAACAAATTGAAAGATAAAAACCATATGATTATCTGAATAGATGCAGAGAAAGCCTTTGACAAAACTCAGCATCCATTTATGATAAAACCCTCCAGCAATCAGGCACAGAAGGAACATATCTCAACATAATAAAAGCCATGTATGATAAACCCACAGGAAACATTATCCTCAATGGTAAAAAATTGAAATCATTTCCCCTAAACTCAAGAATAAAACAATGGTGCACACTCTCAGCATTAATACTCAACATAGTTTTGGAAGTTTTAGCCACAGCAATCAGAGGAGAAAAATAAATACAAGGAATACAGATTGGAAAAGAAGAAGTAAAACTTTCACTGTTTGCAGATGACATGATCCTCTACATAGAAAACTCTAAAGACACCACCAGAAAATTACTGCTACTGCTAAGTTACTTCAGTCGTGTCCGACTCTGTGCGACTCCAGAGACGGTGGCCCACCAGGCTCCCTCGTCCCTGGGATTCTCCAGGCAAGAACACTGGAGTGGGTTGCCACTGCCTTCTCCAATGCATGAAAGTGAAAAGTGAAAGTAAAGTTGCTCAGTCATGTCCGACTCGTAGGGACCCCATGGTCTGCAGGCCACCAGGCTCCTCCATCCACAGGATTTTCCAGGCAAGAGTACTGGAGTGGGGTGCCACTGCCTTCTCCGAGAAAATTACTAGAGCTAACCAATGAATAATAGTAAAGTTGCAGGATGGAAGATTAACACAGAGAAATCCCCTGCATTCCTATACACTAACAATGAGAAAACAGAAAGGGAAATTAAGGAAACAATTCCATTCACCATTATGATGAAAAGAATAAAATACTTTGGAATAAATCTACCTAAAGAAACAAAATCTTATATGTAGAAAAGTATGAAACACTGATGAAAGAAATCAAAGATGACACAAACAGATAGAGAAATATACCATGTTTGTGGATTGGAAGAATCACTATAGTGAAAAAGAGTATGCTAAAAATCCTTCAAGCTAAGCATCAGCAGTATGTGAACTGAGAACTTACAAATGTACAAGATTTAGAAAAGGAAGAAGAACCAGAATTAAACTGCCAATTTCTATAAATTTTGGATCATAAAAAAGCAAGGGAATTCCAGAAAAACATCTACTTCTGCTTCACTGACTATGCTAAAGCCTTTGACTAAGTGGATCACAACAAACTGGAAAATTCTGAAACAGATGGGAATACCAGACTACCTTACCTGACTCCTGAGAAACCTATATGCAGGTCAAGAAGCAACAGTTAGACCCGGACATGGAACAACGGACTGGTTCCAAATTGGAAAAGGAGTACACCAAGCCTGTATATTGTTACCCTGATTATTTAACTTCTTTGCAGAGTACATTGTGCAAAATGCTGGACTGGATAAATCACAAGCTGGAATCAGTATTTCTGGGAGAAATATTAATAACCTCAAATATGCAGGTGACACCACTTTAATGGCAGAAAGTTGAGAGTAACTAAAGAGCCTTTGATGAGGGTGAAAGAGGAGAGTGAAAAAAGCTGGCTTGAAACTCAACATTCTAAAAACCAGGATCATGGCATCTTACCCCATCAATTCACGGCAAACAGATGGGGAAAAAGAGGAAACAGTGACAGATTTTTACCCCCCTGGGCTCCAAAATCGTTGTGGGTGATGACTGTAGCCATAAAATTAAAAGATGCTTGCTCCTTGGAAGGAAAGCTATGATAAAAGTATACTAAAAAACAGAGAGATCACTTTGCCAAAAAAGGTCCATATAGCCAAAGCTATGATTTTTCTAGTAGTCATGTATCAATGTTAGACTTGGACCATAGAGAAGGCTGAGCACCAAAGAACTGATGCTTTAAAATTGTGGTGCTGGAGAAGACTCTTCAGAGTCCCCTAGACTGCAAGGAGTTCAAACCAGTCAATCCTAAAAGAAATCAACCCTGAGTATTCACTGGGAGGACTGAAGCTGAAACTGAAGTTCCATTATTTTGGCCATGTAATGCAAAGAGTCAACTCATTAAAAAAGATCCTGATGCTGGGAAAGATTGAGGGCAGGAGGAAGAGGGCAACAGAGGATGAGATGGTTCGCTAGCTTCACTGACTCAATGGACGTGAGTTTGAACAAACTCTGGGAGATACTGAAGTATGGGAAAGCCTGGCATACTGTAGCCCATGTGGTCGCAAAGACTTGGACAGGACTTAGTGATTGAACAACATATAGGTAAATTAGATAAATGATCCAAATATGATCAATAAACAGAAAGGCAGTCAGATAATTGATACAGAATGAGAAAGAATTCAACTTTACCACATTACCATTGCCAGGAATAAAACATGGGAAAAAAAATTTTTGTAAATTTTCCACTCTTAAAAGGATAATAAGA
>SJYQ01002053.1:33050-44512 GCA_006410935.1 Redunca redunca
AGTAAGGTGTTGCTTATATCAGAATAAACCTTTTGATATCTTTCAGGATTATGGTTGCAATCTGTACTAGAATCCTAGCTAATTTTACTATTAAGAGTTCAAAAATCTTTTTAGCTGAGTGGCATTCCTTCCTACATATTTGTATCGAAGTTTTATATCACTAATTATTCTTTCAGTCTCTTCTTATCCTAAAATTCAGGTCATTATAAGAGTAATTACCTCAATAATTCTTAGCTTGAAAAGTTCTGATGAATGTGGCAGTCTGAACACAGGGACTTGTCTAATTTATTATTTCTCAATATGGCAGGTAATGGTATTTCAGGACAAACTTTCATGGCACAAGTTGCCACTCAGGCATGCATTCATTCTTTCAAAAGCATTATTTAAACATTTCCTCTCTACTAGGGTATTGTTCCAGTAATTCTCAGCATGGATTCTGCTATAATTCAAAGGTCCAGGAGGTGAACATTTTTCATAATAATATTAAGATGATATGTGCCTTTTTTTCTTTCTTAGTCTCTCAGGAGAGTAGAACAAAGTCTAGTAGGAGTTATGAAATGGGTGATATCACAAAAGACTGGATATAGAAAAAGATATGAGAATCCATCTGTCTTATGCTGCCAGACATTAAAGAGATGAGAAATATAGAAAATAAAGTCATTTTGCTCATTAAACATTTTTACTCTGGAAAAATATGTTTTTAAATTTTATTTTTTGTTGTCATGTTTATCATGGTTATTTAAAGTGAATTAATAACTAAGAATAACTAGGCTTAAATATTTCTAAATCTGATTCCTAATATCATACAATTTTACAGATATTAATATAACATACTCACACACACAAAAGATATTTGAGGTCCTTAATAATATTTAAGAATATATGAGGATATATTCAGGGGCTTCTCTGATGTCTCAGTGGTAAAGAATCTGCCTGTCAACACAGGAGATGCAAGAGATGTAGGTATGATGCCCTGGCTTGGGAAGATCTCCTAGAGGAGGAAATGGTAACCCATTCCAGTATTCTTGCCTGTGAAATCCCATGGACAGAGGAACTTGTTGGGCCACAGTCCATGAGGTCACAAAAGAATTGGGAACAAGTTAGTGACTAAACAACTAGGATATATTCTGGAAATATGTCCAGAAGGTTTGTGAGCTGCTGTTCTAGATTCTAGAGTGCTAAACATTCTTCTCCATCCTATTTCCAAGAATTACAATGGCAGTAACAAATCTATGATGTGATGAACTGTAGATAACTTACTGCTACTTCTAAGTTCCTGATGAAGTCATATCCAAATCCTCAAGCAGCTTATACCATTTCCTTTGATAAAAAAGAACCTGGGAGAAATGTCTGATAATTATTATTATGCTATATACATAAACATAATTATTATAGATTATAATTATTTCTACCCTGGTTCTCTCATTTCCATTTTTTCTTAGAGAAGCAAAGGCAATCCCAATATTATACTATTTCCAATTTTTCTTCTTTTTTTTCATTCTCTTCTGCTTAGCTGCTATGCAGTCTTACTTGTGTAAAAACTTAGCTCCAGATAGAGCAATTTGCATCAAACTTTGTTTGATTAATTTTATAAACTTTCTGCATCTAGCTTGCTCACCTATGCAATTAAGAATAACTCAAATGTGTCCATCTAAGACTCTTGAAACAAATCTAATTATGTGTATTCTTACTTCTTTTACAGATTTTTGTTCAGTAACTACTGCCCCACAAGACAGCCCATATCCACAATGCACTAAGATAAATTACATCATTCTATATCTCCTATTCTTTTTTTAAACTGTGTTTTCTAGCTCTAAAACTGCAAGTTCTAAAGACAGGTTTTAGAGATTTTCTTATCTAGCATCAAGGATAATACTTTCTGATAGACTTTAAATACAGACGATGTTGGTTAGACACCCACCTCTGCTATGCATTATTTATATTACATTGGCAAAACTATTGATAGCACTAGATTTCTACTTGTTCATCAATAAAATGGGAAACAATAGTAACCATCTTATAAGATTATTAGAAATATATGGGTTAAAACATGAAATGATTTTATAAACATCCTGGCACAAAGAAAATTTTGAATAAATGCTATGACTTTCTTATTTTATTGCTAAACTCCAACACTTGATTATCTGTATTTCTTCTCCTACTTAGTTTCATTGAATTTTAGCAATTTTTCAGTCTAATGCATGTATTAGTCTTCTCTCTGAAAATATTTACAAGTTGACGTTCAGTTCAGTTCAGTTCAGTCACTCAGTCGTGTTCGAGTCTTTGTGACCCCATGAATCGCAGCAAGACAGGCCTCCCTGTCCATCTCCAACTCCCAGAGTCCACTCAGACTCACGTCCATTGAGTCTGTGATGCCATCCAGCCATCTCATCTTCGGTCGTCCCCTTCTTTTCCTGCCCCCAATCCCTCCCAGCATCAAAGTCTTTTCCAGTGAGTCAACTCTTCTCATGAGGTGGCCAAAGTATTGGAGTTTCAGCTTTAGCATCATTCCTTCCAAAGAAATCCCAGGACTGATCTTCAGAATGGATTGGTTGGATCTCCTTGCAGTCCAAGGGACTCTCAAGAGTCTTCTCCAACANCAAAAGCATCAATTCTTCGGTGCTCAGCCTTCTTCACAGTCCAGCTCTCACATCCATACATGACCACAGGAAAAACCATAGCCTTGACTAGACGGACCTTAGTCAGCAAAGCAATATCTCTGCTTTTAAATATGCTATCTAGGTTCGTCAGAACTTTTCTTCCAAGGAGTAGGTGTCTTTTAATTTCATGGCTGCAATCACCATCTGCAGTGATTTTGAAGCCCCCAAAAATAAAGTCTGACACTGTTTCCACCGTTTCTCCATCTATTTCCCATACGTTAAGGCATAATTTTAATTATTATATTAACTGAACTTAGAGCACTCAAATAAATGAAAGCAATGCATATATTCTGATTTATATGAACACAAATCTGTTTCAGAGCTCTGCAGTATTTTAAATTCTTTACTATAAAATACAAAGATATTATGAAAATTACAAGTCTACCACATTTTAGGGTATTTGGAAAAATCAACAATTGTCTCCTTGTTCTTTATTTTATTATTATTTTTTTTTTTTGTCATGGCCAGGGTCATGACAAGGAAAATCAGCACTTCCCTTTGGTGGAGAACTAGACATGCATGGCCCCAGCACAAGACTCTCCTTGTTCTTTAAAACAATTTTGAATCAAAATTTAGCATGTTCTATTTAACTAAAAATGAATGTCTGTGATTATGCAATAATAAAATCGCTGATAAGCACAGGTAACAAATGTTAATAAGCTTCTATGTTTGTGGATGCTGTGTTCATACAACCTAACTTAATTCATAAGCTAAATGAAATATCTGAATATATCTTTGAGTGAATAAGGTGGGAAGATAATTATTTATATAAGTAGTCACTCTCCAAAAGAGCTGAAACCCATGGTATGATACAAGTCTTATATTGCAAATAATCAAGAAAAATAACATAAACNCATTAAGATGTCTAGAGAAGAGAAATCAAGCAATAGTTACAAATATGAGATCTGTGACAAAATTGTCATTTGTTCCAAGATGGTGGTTTACTTCCTTGTGTAATAATGGAAGATTTACCTAGGACCAATTAAATGTGTCTAAACACTCCATTTTTTAGAATTCTTTGTAGTTTAATGATTACGTGCTGGCCAATGGGACAGGCAAGCATATTGTGTGCAATTGAAGAATCATCATCATCTTTAAAGAGAAAGGATGCACCTTCCCTTTTCACTTTACCACTTCCTGTTCTCTGGAAAAAATTCATGGTGGAAGTAGCTAGTAGTCATGGTGGAAAATGTCATGATGGAAGTATCCATCTTGGACCACAAATTGGAAAGCATGGAGTAGTTAGAAAAGAACACAAGGAAAGTAGAGTTTTGGTTGCTGGATATTATCAAGCATGTTGGTCTAATAAACCTTAATGGTCAATCTCTTTTTCTCTCAGAAGACAAGAAAAACTAAATCTCATTCTTTTGTGTTTGCTGTCTCTGTTCAATTCCTTGTTATAGTATCCTGTATCATAAACTAATTGATATAACTTTCAACCAAAAGTCATAAGGATAATCCTAATTATGAGAAATCATTTTTCTTCTACTTGGGTAACCCACTGAAATATAAGAAGCAGCAGGATATTATTTTCATATGTGCCCTTCATATGTGTCTACATGAAACATATCCTGAGATGTTGATAGTTTCATACAGGGAGTTTGTTAAGGAATGCTTTGATAACAATGCTCTCAGGAAATGTGGAAGTAGCTCGGGACAGAATGAGAAGTTAAATTGGATGCAATTGCAAAAGAGGCTTCAGTGAATCACACAGGGAACTCTGGTTCTTTCCTAAACTGAGGTGAAAGAGCCAAATATTCATGTTAAAACATAAACCACTTAATGGACATAAGTTGTCTTAAATGAGACAAAGAAGGACTCAACCATAAGATGTCACTAACTAACTCTCCTGGCAGCTAAGGAAATAAGGACCTTCTCTCTGGAGGGCATATCTGGATGGTGCACAATCAAAGTGTCCACTGTGTAACACCAGTAAGATCCACCACTTTCAAACAGTAAATAACTTCCTGTCTAAAAACAATTCTTCCAAGATTGGCATTCCTCACTTTTCCAGAAGAATCTAAAAATAAAAAGATGAACTTCAGCCCCATTTGTTGTTGCCTGTTTGAAATCACAACTGATATTCATCATTCCTTGCATAATTCCATTAGCAAATATAGCTCAGGGTCTAGGAGGGACATTTGGTGGAGTGAGTCAGACTTTTCTCCAAGAGCATTCTGAGCCTTATTCAACATGCATTTTTCGAGTGGTGGCTCTTGTATTTCTCAATCTACCATCAAAATAAAGGAGTCTGAAGAGAGAGACTCCAGTTAGTTAATTCAGTGAAAACATATTCTTCCCATTACCAGTCTTATAATAGCAATTCTACTTCCTGATAATTTATTGTGATAGATTAATTAGCATCAATTATCCCTGCCAGGAAGGTGACTCCTTTTTTTGCCTGTTAGTCTATTCAAACAAAGAGTCTGTTTAAAGAAACCGTTACTCTTTTCCAAGATGGAAGTTTTCTGGCTTTACAAGCCGAAGCTCTAAACTCTCAGAATGAAAACTGCAAGCAAGGAAAGCACAGACTCCCTAAGTGGGTAGCTAAGAGAGATGGTTAAATGGAATCATGTCTACTAATATCCTTTAATCTCCAAATTCACAAAATTTAACTTTTGGGTATGTAGAGCAGCATCGGGGGAAGTCAACATGGGTACTAAATTTATAGTTAAATCTCTGCACAATTGGTGTGATCAGGAGATTGTATTTTTTATTCCCAGAGAGACGAAAAAGGGGAAACAGCAAGTTTGAAGACTAGACAATGTTAAGTGGTAAGTTTAACATGTCTATAAATTTACCTACATTTAGTTAGAGACTGGTAATAAGATATGTGTGCCCAAATCTCAGGAGACGCCTGTATGTGTTATATGTATGTATGTATCTGTCCTTGTGTTTCTATGTAAGAGCATATCTGTGTGTTTAAACCTATGTCAAGGCTAAGTTCCAGCATTTGTTCATATTTTTCTCTAATTTTCATATATTCCGTATTATTATTCAGCATTATAATTATTTCAAGCATATTTTTCAACCAATATACCTCATTTTACATATTTCCTATGAATTCCTATTTTGTCTTCATTTATTTTAACCACTTTTTCTGGATGACTTTTAAAATATTCATCTATCATTTTAAATGCTAATTTTCTACTTATTTACTTTCTAAGAGTCACCATGAAAATGGTAAAAAATAATAATACCCAAATAACATTTTCCTATTATACTCTTTACATGTGTGTTAAGTCGCTTCAGTAGTGTCTGACTCTTTGTGATCCTGTGGAATGTAGCCCACCAGGCTCCTCTGTCCATGAGATTCTCCAGGCAAGAGTAATGGAATGGATTGCCATAACCTCCTCCAGCAGATCTTCCTGACCAAGAGATTGAACCAAGGTCTCTTATGTCTCCTGAATTGGTAGGTGGATTTTTTTAAGATTAGAACCACCTGGGAAACAATAACACATTGTTTAGGAAACTATTTTAGTGAGCTATGTAACTAACCTTAAAGTCCCTCAAATTTTTTTTTCACAGTTGTGTTCCACAAACTTTCTACCACTGTACTTCCTATCTGATTACCCAACATTGTATCCAATTAAAATGAAGTCTTAACTGTAAATGCCTATTACTTATTTTCTGTATTTATACCAAAGATTTCTTTTCCATTATACATTTAATATTTTTAAATTCCTTAAGAAATTATGTTTAAATTATTTTTTTGATCTTGAAGTATTAAAATATCAAAATTGATTTATAACCATATCTGTATCTACTTGGTTTCAGTTCAGTTCAGTTCAGTCGCTCAGTCATGTCCAACTCTTTGCGACCCCATGAATCGCAGCACACCAGGCCTCCCTGTTCATCACCATCTCTCGGAGTTCACTCAGACTCACGTCCATCGAGTTCGTGATGCTATCCAGCCATCTCATCCTCTGTCGTCCCCTTCTCCTCCTGTCCCCAATCCCTCCCAGCATCAGAGTCTTTTCCTGAGTCAACTCTTCGCATGAGGTGGCCAAAGTACTGGAGTTTCAGTTTTAGCATCATTCCTTCCATAGAAATCCCAAGGTTGATCTCCTTTAGAATGGACTGATTGGATCTCCCTGCAGTCCAAGGGACTCTCAAGAGTCTTCTCCAACACCACAGTTCAAAAACATCCATTCTTTGGTGCTCAGCCTTCATCACAGTCCAACTCTCACATCCATACATGACCATAGGAAAAACCATAGCCTTGAGTAGACGAACCTAAACTTTTATATTCAAACAAAAAGTTTTTTAATGCTATTATTTTTGAACAAATTCTCACATGCTAGCAAGGTATTACTAAAAATCCTTCAAGCTAGGCTTCAATACTACGTGAACCAAGAACTTCCAGATGTACAAACTGGATTTTGGAAAGGCAGAGGAACCAGATATAAAACTGCCAACATCTGTTGGATCATAGAAACAACAAAGGGATTTCAGAAGACATCAACTTCTCCTTCACTGACTACATGAAAGCCTTCCACAACAAACTGTGGAAAATTCTTCAAGAGATGGGAGTACCAGACTATCTCATCTGTCTCCTGAGAAACCTGTATGCAGGTCAAGAAGCACAAGTTAGAACCGAACATGGAACAGAGGACTGATTCCAAATTGGAAAAGAAGTATGTCAAAGCTGTATATTGTCACCCTACTTATTTAATTTCTATGCAGAGTGCATCATGTGAAAAGCGGGGCTGGGTGAATCACAAGTTGGAATCAAGATTTCTGGGAGAAATATCAACAACCTCTGCTACGCAGATGACACCCCCCTAATGGCAGAAAGTGAGGAACTAAAGAGTCTCTCAATGAGAGTGAAAGAGGAGAGTTGCTGGGGTCCAGCCCCAGTGGATCCAGGGTAATTCAGAGTGGGGATGGAGTCGGCATCTAGAGGAAAATTGTTTAATTAAAGATATAGAGAGATTAGAAAAGAATAGTGTAGTAAGAAAATTAGTGGAGAAAAGGGGCTGAATAACTTGGTTTACACGGAGAACCAATACAACTCCAAAACAAGGAGTTTGTACCACCTATGTAGCCCACAGGCATCTTCCCAGTCTCCTGAAGGAGTGGAGACACAAATTGCCTCCCCGTTCTGATCTTAGAAGCCTCAGCAAAATTGGTAGGCCTGGTGAGTCTCCCTGCTCTAGATGGGAATTCAGCCAGAAAAGAAGAAAAAAGAAAAGAAGACATGGGGAAAGCCAGATTTCCAAGAAACTGGTCCATTTCTTTATTTTCCAGGTCCGCTTTTATACTTTTTGTTATACATAGAGATCAATGGATAATACAAAGTCATGCAGGGTCAGTAGCCCTGACCCTTATCGAGACCAGGCTTTCCCTCTGCATACCTAGTTGTATACACAGGTCTTAGGTGATTGATTTACATCATCTTCTGGCCAGAAGGCCTATTAGCATTTTATGGCCCTTTTCTGATAGGGTCCATCAACCAGAAAACTAATTTGCCCTAAAAATGTTGTTCTTGCTAAAGTCTGGTGCCATTCTCAGAAAGAACTAATTAAGGTGACATTCTTACATAGCAAGGACACAACAATTTATAACAAAGAAAGAGGAGTACAGTAATTTATAACAAAGAGAAAATTCATTAACTCAAAAGTCTAGTATTGCTGACATCAAAACTATTACATATTTTTTCTACATCCCAATTACATTGATTAATGTCCTCCAGGTGCCTAAACGATAAAGGATATGGAGGCCTGGCAGCAGTCATTAACTCAAAAATGAAAAGCCTTCAGCAATATAATTCTTAGCTCCTTAAAAAGGGCTCTATATCTTTAAGATTTTTTTTTTAAGCTTCATGCCTCTTGCAGTTGGGGGGCTGTAAACAATCACATGCATAGTTGTAAAAGTCCAGGTAAACCTGTAAGGCAAGTTAGAGAGGGATTTGAGCTGAGACACTCCTTTTACATGCAGGAAACTGTTAACTGGAGCTCTAAGTTAACTTTTTCCAGAGAAAGGTGGTAGGGGATAGCCCCTGTTAATGTCATAAACGTCGGTGAAAGTCATAAAATAATAAGACAGACAGATTCTGGTTTGCGGGTAGATGCTTAAGAAGGCCCAGGGGGGTTTCCTCGAGGCCAGATCTCACCTTTGCCTATCAGGCCTCTTCCTCATGACCTTTGCCACAGGTGGGATTCCCCATGCTGTTTCCCAGCATCAAGTGAAAAAGCTGGCTTAAAGCTCAACATTCAAGAATCTAATATCATGGCATCTGGTCACATCACTTCACCTAAAACAGATGGGGAAAAAGTGGAAACAGTGACAGGCTTTATTTTCTTGGGCTCCAAAATGACTGTGGATGGTGACTGGAACCATAAAAGTAAAAGACATGTGTTCCTTGGGAAAAAAAGCTATGATAAGCCCAGACAGTATGTTAAAAAGCAGAGGCATCACTTTGTACACAAAGTTTCATATATTCAAAGCTTTGGTTTTTCCAGTATTCATGTACAGATGTGACAATTGGATCATAAAGAAGGCTGAGTAACAAAGACTTTTTTTTTTTAACTATTTAAACAAAGATGTTTTTGAACTGTGTTGCTAGAGAAGACTCATGAGAGTCCCTTGGACAACAAGGAGATCAAACCAGTCAATCCCAAAGGAAATCAGTCCTGAATATTCATTGGAAGGACTGATGATAAAGCTCCAGTATTTTGGCCACCTGATGTGAAGAGCCAACTCATTGGAAATGAACCTGATACTGGGAAATATTGAGGGCAGGAGGAGAAGGGGATGATAGAGGATGAGATGGTTGGATGAAATAACTGAATCAATAGACATGAGTTTGAGCAAACACTGGGAGATGGTAATGGATAGGGATGCCTGGCATGCGATAGTCCATGGGGTGGCAAAAAGTCAGACTTGACTAAGTAAGTGAACAACAAATGTACATATTCATAAACAAGTATATTTTGACTATCTACTCTGCCAAAAACAATTCCAGGCCCTGAGAACAGTGCACATATGAGGACCAAAAATTTGCTTCTTTGCTGGAGCTCATATTTTAAAGGGAGAACAAAGAAGAATATATAATTCCAAGGAGGCAGTAAATGAAAGGAGATCAGGTATGGGAAGTAAGATTGACAGCAGAGTATTACTTTACATAGGATATCTCTAGCAGTGACTTGAGAAGGTCTATTTATAGAATGAGGTCTGAACAAAGCCAAAGCAAGTTGTTTGACTAGATTGGAAAAGTATTTCAGGAAGGAGAGAAAATATATACAGGAACTTTGAGGAAAGAGAATGTCAGGGGTTCTTAAGAATCCTGGCAAAACCAATACAATATTGTAAAGTAATTAGCCTCCAATTAAAATAAATAAATTTAAGAATCTTAATTCTTAAGAATCAACTAGTAAAACAGTGTGGCTGGATTAGAAAACAATTAAGAGAGAAGATACCAAGATAATTGGGCTTCCCTGGTGGTTAAGATAGTAAAGAATCTGCCTGCAATGTGGGAGACCTGGGTTTGATCCCTTTGTTGGGAGGAGGGCATGGCAACCCATTCCAGTATTCTTCCCTGAAGAATCTCCATCTACCAAGGAGCCAGTCTGTGGGGTCACAAAGAGTCCAATAGGACTGAGCAAGCACAGCACAGCACAACTGACATAAGATTAGAGATGTAGTGGATGGGAAAAATAAACTTTTATTGAACTTTGGCTTAACTCCGAGTCCAGGGAACATAATGAGAGGAGAGGAGAAACAGGTACTGATATTCACTTTAAAAATATTTTCTGGTAACAGAGGAGCCTGTGGGCTAGTCCATAGAGTCACAAAAGAGTCTGACACGACTTAGCAACTAAACAGCAAAAAATAGTTATAAAACAGACTGCAGCAGATGAACAGTGAGAGCAGGGAAACCTTTAAAGAGGTACTGTCATAACTGAGGTAAACCACGCTGATCATTGGACCAAGGAGCTGAGAGTAGAGATTACAGGACAAGCTTGAACTCTGGATTTGTTTCAAGGTAGACCTGAGAGGCTTTCTTGATAAACTCAGTTCCCAGTGAGGGAGAAAGGGCAAGTACAAGAAGGACCAAAAAGTTTGCCCCAGGTGGTAAGAGCAAGGAAGTTCCTGTTAAATGAGATAAGACATCTATGCAGGGGATAATTTGTGGGGAAGGGACTGCAAATATCTAGTTTTTAAAATGAAAAGCATAAGAAGAAGCCTATGAGACATTCAAGTAGAAATTTTAATTCTGCCAGTGGATTGAGAGGTAGAGAGTTCAGGGAAGAAATTATGAGGAGTAATGAATGCTTTTCTTCTTAGTGCATAAATAGCAAATCTAAATATTCACATAGAATCATATATATATATATGTGTATCTATGTAATATGATAAGCACTATGACAACTATTATTTATTAAAATTGCATTACCATCTACATGTTATATTTATACATAAATTCAGAACTGGAAAGAACCTTTACCAATCATATTTTGTTGGTTAATTAAAGAAATTAAGAAACACAGATGTTAGCCTACTTTTAGCCTACTTTTACTTTTCTTGCTCAATTGCATGACATTAAAGATGAATATATGTGTATATGTATAATTGAATCACTTTGCTCCACACCTGAAACTAACACAATATGGTAAATCAACTATATGCCAATATAAAATAAGAATAAAATTTAAAAATTAAAATAAAGATCTAGTTGAAAATGAATACCTTTTTAAGAGCCTCTTCAGACTTTGCCAAAATAAAAATATTAGTAAAAATACTAAAAAATAATTAAGAATGAAAATTCTCTGATACTCTTAATTTATGCTCTGATAGACT
>SJYQ01002053.1:54143-77233 GCA_006410935.1 Redunca redunca
GCACAGAATTATTGTTAAAAGCATGAGTAAAATAAAGGACTAGAAATACAAATACTTTAAGAAGTAAACTGTTCTGTTGGATAAACTTTCAATAGAACTCTGCCTCTGTATCTGATGTACTTTTAGAAGTCCCTTTACTATATTTCTCAAAGTTGATCTGAAATATATTATTCCTATAAATTATCTTTGATTTCTTGGAGTGTTGTTCCTGGTATGCTGGTGTTTTGATGAAGAATAGTGAAAATAGAACAAAAATATTTTCTTTATCTAGTATTGGAAGAAAGATTTTATAAAGGATATGTGTATATATATACATATATATTTTTTCTTTAGAATAAAGAGGACTAGCCTACAGATTCTTACCTGCTGCTGCTGCTGCTAAGTCGCTTCAGTCGTGTCCGACTCTGTGCGACCCCATAGATGGCAGCCCACCAGGTTCCCCTGTCCCTGGGATTCTCCAGGCAAGAACACTGGAGTGGGTTGCCATTTCCTTCTCCAGTACATGAAAGTGAAAAGTGAAAGTGAAGTCACTCAGTCATGTCTGCCTCTTATCAACCCGATGGACTACAGCCCACCAGGCTCCTCCATCCATGAGATTTTCCAGGCAAGAGTAGTGGAGTCGGATGCCATTGCCTTCTCCAATTCTTACCTGAGATATTTTAAATGTTAAGCTGGGCAAACTTTAGAAAATGCTATGCTTGATTTCCTTTTATTCAGTTGTGGAAACAGACCATATTCCTCTTGGTTAAGTGGATTGTTTTGCCCCCAAAGAAATAAATCTAACGGACATTCATACGTACAACAGGAAAATTTAAGACCTAAAAGCCTAGTTTGTGAGAGAGACCACAGATTGGAGAATGAGAGAGGAAAAAAAAAAAAAAAAACTCCTTCCTTTTCTAAGGTGGAGAGTTAGTTTGGCCAACATGTTAGAGATGGCCAGAAAGACCTGAGGTGCTTGCATGATTTGTCATGAGGAATAAAAGGTGAGCTCTTCATAAAAAGGGGAAGAGATAAAAATCCCTGTGTTGGACTTGAAGACTATGCAGCACTTGTCAGTTATTTTTCATTGTAATTCCTTTCTGTTATGTGCAAACATTTAGTGTTAGTTCTTTAAATAAGTTAACTTCGTTCTGACTTTTTTTTCTGAAAGAAATTAGGGATATTATTATGCCTAAATCTGGAGTGAAATATGTGTACAAAGAGTCCTATGTTATCTATGAATTTCCCTGTTGACACAGATGGTAAAGAATTTGCCTGCAAGGCAGGAGATCTGGGTTTGATCCCTGGATCAGGAAGATCCTCTGGAGGAGGGCACCACAATCTACTCCAGTATTCTTGTCCAGAAAAATCTCGGGACAGAGAAGCCTGGTGGGCTACAGTCTATAGTGTTGCACAGAGTTGGACATGACTGAAGCAACTTCACAGCACAGCACAGCCCATGTTCTCTATATCCCTGTGACCACTCTTTGGGCATTACAACACATCAGTCTCACAAAACCCAGAGACAAGACAGCTATGGGAGCAAGAACAGGAGACAGGAACAAAAGAACCTACAAGAGATGCTTTGAGTATGCATAAATCAGGATACCAGCAAATTAATAACTAGCTGACAAGTAAAACTGAGGGGGCCCAATTTCCTCAGATGAAGATGTGATAGGTTCAGGAGATCCATGACTTCATCACTGGAACACACACATCTAAATTTTACTCTAGCAAAGAGGCTTAGATGAAAATTATATGCAACTGCTTTCTATAGTAATTTTCCTTTATATTCACTGTTCTGAAAGGAAGCTAATGTGATGAAGTAGTTAAGTAGAGGCAGCATGAAGAGATTCTAAAGAATGGGATTGTAATAAAATAGCATTGTGTCTATGTAAAGTGAATTGGAAACAAAGTTATCTGGGGAAACATAGCATCAGACCACAACTGCGAAGAAAGATATATACAAAAAAAGATATATATACAAAATTTCATTTCTGATAAGCAGAAATGCTAGAATTATGTAGCAGAAGCTTTGAAGGGAGGAGTTCACTATCATTTGTGGACTTTTTCTGTGGTCTATAAACAGAGCAAGAGATAAAAGATGAAAAAAAAAAGTAGAAGAAGAACAAGGTTATAAAGGTCTGAAGAGTGAAAAATGAAAATACTATCAAGTATGAAGAAAATTCAACATCTATTTAAATGGTTGACCTCAAAACTCATACTTTAAGAATAAAACAAATCTGGAATATGGCCCTAGTGAATGCACTGCCATGATGTTCTTTTGTCTTTTAGAACTACTCCTTTGAGAATTGTCTCCACTCCTCTTCCACTCATTTGTTTCAATCGATTAGAACAGTGTGCCTTTTTTTTTTTTTTTCCAACCTAAAAGCTTACACAGAAGAGGCATGTCTGCCATGGTTTCCATATTTTCCAAGTTCACCAAGGGGTTATCTGTGGACAGGAATTCCGATTAAGCCTACATGATAATTTCAGTGTTTATTTATAACTAATTCAATGAGTGCTTAAAAAAGAGTTTTGATGAGCTCTGGCATTTTCTGTTATTGGGGCTCACCAGGTGGTGCTAGTAATAAAGAATCTGCTTGACAATGCAGGAGACTTAAAAGACATGAATTTGATCCCTGGGTTGGGAAGATCCCCTGAAGGAGGAGATGGCAATCCACCCCAATGTTTTTACCTGGAGAATGCCTTGGACAGAAGAGCCTGCTGGGCTACATTCCATTGGGTTGCAGAGTTGGGCACAACTGAGCATCTGGGCACAAATATATGTAGATACGTATATGTTTTATTCTAATAGTTATTAATCTTTCATTTGGTTTTGTGAAAACTTCAGTTCATTTCAGTTCAATTGCTCAGTTGTGTATGACTCTTTGCAACCCCATGGACTGTAGCACACCAGGCTTCCCTGTCCATCACCAACACCCAGAGCTTGCTCAAACTCATGTTCATCAAGTTGGTGATGTCATCCAATCATCTCATCCTCTATCATCCCCTTCTCCTCCCACCTTCAATCTTTCCCAGCATCAGGGTCTTTTCAAATGAGTTTCAGCTTCAGCATCAGTCCTTCCAATGGATATTCAGGACTGATTTCCTTTAGGATTGACTGATTGGATCTCTTTGCAGTCCAAGGGACTCTCAAGTGAAAACAATTACATCCTCTAATACCTGCTACTGTTTTATTTTGCTAGAATTTTCCAAAGACTAGTACCACAGTGTTTAAAATCAATATTATGTAGAAGACATAATACAAATGTTATTAAAAAATAGAAATAAAACTCATAATGATGACCAGAAGGTGGAGATCAATTTGGCAGACTAATATCCTCCATGAAATACATCAAAAATACATCTACATATGGAAACATTCCCACATAATAACTACTGAATGCTGGCAGTCTCATACAACCAAAATGAGCATCAGAAAACTAGGTAGGACAAAAAAAAAAGAGAGGGTAGGATTGGGGGCAGGGTATTGGGGCAGGATCTGCTGTGCTTTTTGGGCTTCCCTGTTGTCTCAGATGGTAATGAACCCTCCTGTCAATGCGGGAGTAACAGGTTCAATCCCCAGGTTGGGAAGATCCCCTGGAAAAGGAAATGGTAGTCCACTCTAGTATTCTTGCCTAGAAAAGCCCAGGGACAGAGAAGCCTGGTGGGCTACAGTCCATGGGGTCCTAATGAGTCAGATATGACTTAGTGACTAAGCTACAACAAGAACTGTTCCCCTAGGGGGGTGCTGTGAAAGAGGAAAATTTCCCTCATCTTAGGAACATTCTTCACTATCTGGGAGGTGAGGCTCAGAGGAGAGTATACCAGCTGACTTGCTGATGGCAGAACAGAAGGATACCATCAAAGATGGTCCTAGCCATGTCACTGCTCTTCCCAGCCCGAGACACATGCCTGCAGGTTTGCACAGTTTCTGTGCACTAAGATATATAACGACTAAACATGATGTGGTATTCTGGATTGGGCACTGGGTAGAAAAATAGCATTAGATTACAATAAAGAAGGAAATCCAAATAAAGCATGGACTTTAATAATAATGTGTCTATACAGTTTCATGGTTCAGCTGGTAAAGAATCCGCCTGCAATGTGGGAGACCTGGGTTTGATTCCTGGGTTGGGAAGATACCCGGGAGAAGGGAAAGGCTACCCACTCCACTATTCTGGCCTGGAGGATTCCATGGCTGTATAGTCCATGGGGCCACAAAGAGTCAGACACAACTAAGTGAATTTCACTCACTCACTCACTCACAGTTTCATTTATTATAATGGACGTATCATACCAATATGCTGCTGCTGCTAAGTCGCTTCAGTCGTGTCTGACTCTATGCGACCCCATGGACGGCAGCCCACCAGGCTCCCCTGTCCCTGGGATTCTCCAGGCAACAACACTGGAGTGGGTTGCCATTTCCTTCTCCAATGCATGAAAGTAAAAAGTGAAAATGAAGTCGCTCAGTCGTGTCTGACTCTTAGCGACCCCATGGACTGCAGCCTACCAGGCTCCTCTGTCCATGGGATTTTCCAGGCAAGAGTACTGGAGTGGGGTACCATTGTCTTCTCCTTCATACCAGTATAAAGTTTTAATAATAGGGAAAACTGGATTGGAGTGTATTAGAACTGCCTGAACTAACTTTGCAACTGTTCTATAAATATAAAAGTGTTCTAAAGCAAAAGTTAATTAAAGTAAATTAATTAGTTTGGAAAATTATTTGGACCTTTCTTCACTGTTTCAGTGAGTAAATAGGCTATCAAGGAAATTCAAAACATTAATGATAAATTAGTTTTTCCTCATTGTGGTAAAATGCACACAGGAAACATGAAAGTGAAAGTCATTCAGGTGTGCCTGACTCTTTGCAACCCTATGGACTACGCAGTCCATGGAATACTCCGGGCCAGAATAGTGGAGTGGGTAGCCTTTCACTTCTCCAGGGGATCTTCCCAAACCAGGAATCCAATTCAGGTTTCCCTCATTACAGGCGGATTCTTTACCAGTTGAGCCACAAGGGAAGCCCAAGGGTACTGGAGTGGGTAGCCTATCCCTTCTCCAGCAGATCTTCCTTCTCTAGGAATTGAACCAGGGTCTCATACATTGCAGGCAGATTCTTTACCAACTGAGCTATCAGGGAAGCCTCATCTAGCAAAACATTTACTATTTTAACAAATTGAAGTGTACAGTGATGCAGTATCAAGTACATTCCCATTGATGTGCAACAACCACTACCATATATAAAAATTTTATATTCCATTCTTCTATCCCTCAGGCCCCTGAAACCATTATAATTTCTGCCTCTCATATAAATAGAACCCTATAATATTTGTGTCTGGCTTATTTATCTTAGCATAATGTGTACAAGGTTCATCCACACTTCAAAATTGATCCTTTTTAATACAGAATAATATTTCAGTGTATGTATACACATATGTTGGAGAAGGAAATGGCAACCCACTCCAGTGTTCTTGCCTGGAGAATCCCAGGGATGGGGGAGCCTGGTGGGCTGCTGTCTGTGGGGTCACATAGAGTTGGACACAACTGAAGTGACTTAGCAGCAGCATACACCATATGTATTTATCCATTCATCATTTAGTGGACATTTGTGTTATGTCCATGTTCAAGCTATTGTGAATAATGTTCTTGTAAACATTGATGTGTAAGTATATCTCAAGTCTCTGCTTTCAATTCTGTCAAGTATATACCCAGAAGTGGTAATGCTGAATTGTTATGGTAATTATGTGTTTAAGTTTTCAAGGATTTGAAACAGTGATGTATAAATCTCTCTCAAATCCTTGCTTTAAATTCTTTTGAGTATAAACCTGAAAGTGGAAATGCTGAATTACATGGTAATTATGTGTTTATGTTTTCAAGGACTTACCATAGAATAAGTTATTTAAAAAAAATATTTAACCCACCTGACAAACATTGACACCTAGAACAAGGAAAGAGGCTCAGAGAAAAAGACTGGAGAAAAATATTCTCCAGAAAAATGCTGTGCTAAAACATAGGATACTTGTGACTAAATAATACAGGATGAATTTTAAAAGATAAAGAAATCACTTTAATGAAGGAATATTATAGAATAGACATGAAGAAACACAGAGAGGAAAAGGGACAACAAAGGTGGAAATAAGATATGAGTCTACAGACCTGACTTCATTAGTTAACATAGAACATCTTATGTCAAGAATTATTGACTCTTAGATGTAAAAACTAAACAGCCTCTTCATGAAGGTGAAAGTGGAGACTGAAAAAGTTGGTGTAAAACTTAACATTCAAAAAACTAAGATTATAGTGTCTGGTCCCATCATTTCATGGCAAATAAATGCAGAAACAATGGAAACAGTGACAGACTATTTTCTTGGGCTCCAAAATCATTGCGGACTCTGACTACAGCCACGAAATTAAAAAAGATGCTTGTTCCTCGAATAAAAGCTATGACAAACCTAGATAACATGTTTAAAAAGCAGAGACATCACTCTGTAAAAAAATGTTTGTATATATAGTCAAAGCTATTGTTTTCCCAGTAGTCATGCACAGATGTGAGAGTTGGACTGTAAAAAGGCTGACAACCCAAGAACTGATGCTTTCAAACTGTGGTGTTGGAGAAGACTGTTGAAAATCACTTGGGCAGCAAAGAGATCAAACCAGTCAATCCTTAAGGAAATCAACCCTGAATATTCATTGGAAGGACTGATGCTGAAGCTCCAATACTTTGGCCACCTGATGCAAAGAACCAACTCATTAGAAAAGTCCCTGAATGCTGGGAAAGACTGAGGACAGAAGAAGAAGTAGGTGACAGAGGATGAGATGGTTGGATAGCACCATTGACTCAATGGACATGAGTTTAAGCAACTCTGGGAGATGGTGAAGGATAGGGAAGTCTGCGTATTGCAGTCCATGGGGTTGCAAAGAGTTGAGTATTACTCAGCAACTGAACAACAAGTTGTAAAACCAGAAAGTGTATTACTTTACATGGAATATTGAAAATAAAGAAAATTTTTTGTGCCTTTTCCTATGTTACAAAAGGGAACTTATAAGTGTAATAATCACACATCAAAACTATGTAGTTCATACATGTTGTCCAGATTAAATTTATGTCCCTTTTACTCTCAAGATTTCCTTCTTTAGATAATAAAGTAGATGTACATACAAGTGAAAAAATAAAATATCAGCTTGGGCTTATTTTTTTCCAGAATCATTCACAGTACCAGTGGATGGAAAGATCTTAAAAGATTTTATATAGCCTCTTGCAAATGATGGAATTGAAATTAGTATTTTTATCTTTGATATTTTTATGAATAAGCTGCCAAAATCTAGTCTAAAGAGGGTACATAAATTGACAGTTTCTTCCAGAGTAAATATACAGACAAGATTGCCTCAAACAGGAAAAAAAAAAAAANAAATTGACAGTTTCTTCCAGAGTAAATATACAGACAAGATTGCCTCAAACAGGAAAAAAAAAAAAGAACCTAAATAATTCATTTATATCTTTGCATTCTCTTTAAATTTATTTTTAATGGTAATAAAACATCTATATAACTTAAGTGATCCAGATATAACTTAAGTGAAACTTGCTCAGTCATGTCCAACTCTTTGTATTCCCATGGACTATAGAGTCTGTGGAATTCTCTAGGCCAGAATACTGGAATGGGTAACCTTTTCCTTCTCCAGGGGATCTTCCCAACACAGGGATCAAATCCAGGTCTTCCACATTACAGGAAGATTCTTTACAGCTGAGCCACAGGGGAAGCCCAAACATCCACGTGGCAACTGGAAATCAAGAATGTGTATGTGTGTGTATTTAATTCTTTTAATTATATAACATATTGTTCTTCTTTTCCCCAATTTGGCTCTGTATTATAGTTGCTCTTTTTCTGTATGTTAAATATGCATTCAGTTCAATTCAGTTCAGTTCAGTTCAGTCGCTCAGTCATGTTTGACTTTGCGACCCCATGAATTGCAGCACACCAGGCCTCCCTGTTCATCACTGTCTCCCGCAGTTCACTCAGACTCACGTCCATCGAGTCCGTGATGCCATCCAGCCATCTCATCCTCGGTCGTCCCCTTCTCCTCCTGCCCCCAATCCCTCCCAGCATCAGTCTTTTCCAATGAGTCAACTCTTCACATGAGGTGGCCAAAGTACTGGAGTTTCAGCTTTAGCATCATTCCTTCCAAAGAACACCCAGGGCTGATTTCCTGTAGCATGGGCTGGTTGGATCTCCTTGCAGTCCAAGGGACTCTCAAGAGTCTTCTCCAACACCACAGTTCAAAAGCATCAATTCTTCAGCACTCAGCCTTCTTCACAGTCCAACTCTCATTACATATCTAATAAACACGGAAATTATCTCATCTCTGTCATATCTATCCGTGTATAGTATCTGTCATTAATAGTTGATATGAATTAGTACTGAATATATTAACTCTAGTCAAAATAATATGAAAGAAAAACTGTACTTCTTCCAATGTACACATGGTATTGAATTATATATGAAAAAATACTCCTTTGGCATTAGCTATCATTACTATATTACTGCCATTCAGTGACAAATTATATAAGTTCCTTTGTGATTGGCAAAATTTTCAACACTATATATCAGTGAACAAAATAAAAATTCTTCCTATTGTGAAGTTTTTCTTTATATATATATATACCTCTATTTNTCCATTGTGTATATGTACCACTGCTTTCTTATCCATTCATCTGCTGATGGACATCTAGATTGCTTCCATGTCCTGGCTATTATAAACAGTGCTGCGATGAACATTGGGGTACACGTTTCTCTCAATTCAGGTTTCCTCGGTGTGTATGCCCAGCAGGGAATTTCTGGGTCATAAGGCAGTTATATTTTCCAGTTTTTTAAGGAATCTCCACCCTATTCTCCATAGTGGCTGTACTAGTTTGCATTCCCACCAGCAGTGTAAGAGGGTTCCCTTTTCTCCACACCCTCTTGCTTGCAGACTTCTGGATATCAGCCATTCTGACTGGTGTGAAATGGTACCTCACTGTGGTTTTGATTTGCATTTCTCTGATAATGAGTGATGTTGAGCATCTTTTCATGTGTTTGTTAGCCATTTATATGTCTTCTTTGGAGAAGTGTCTGTTTAGTTATTTGGCCTATTTTTTGACTGGGTCTTTTTTTTTTTATTTTTTTCTGGAATTGAGCTTCAGGAGTTGCTTGTATATTTTTGAGATTAATTCTTTGTCAGTTGCTTCATTTGTTATTATTTTCTCCCATTCTGAAGGCTGTCTTTTCACCTTGCTTATAGTTTCCTTTGTACTGCAGAAGCTTTTAATTTTAATTAGGTCCCATTTGTTTATTTTTGCTTTTATTTCCAATATTCTGGGAGGTGGGTAATCATAGAGGATCCTGCTGTGATTTATCTCAGAGAGTGTTTTGCCTATGTTCTCCTCTAAGAGTTTTATAGTTTCTGGTCTTACATTTAGATCTTTAATCCATTTTGAGTTTATTTATGTGTATGGTGTTAGAAAGTGTTCTAGTTTCATTCTTTTACAAGTGGTTGACCAGTTTTCCCAGCACCACTNACAAGTGGTTGACCAGTTTTCCCAGCACCACTTGTTAAAGAGATTGTCTTTACTCCATTGTATATTCTTGCCTCCTTTGTCAAAAATAAGGTGTCTGTAGGTGCATGGATTTATCTCTGGGCTTTCTATTTTGTTCCATTGATCCATATTTCTGTTTTTGTGCCAGTACCATACTTTCTTGATGACTGTGGCTTTTTAGTAGTGCCTGAAGTCAGGCAGGTTGAGTCCTCCAGTTCCATTCTTCTTTATCAAGATTGCTTTGGCTATTCGAGGTTTTTTTGTATTTCCATACAAATTGTGAAATTATTTGCTCTAGCTCTGTGAAAATACCATTGGTAGCTTGATAGTGATTGCATTGAATCTATAGATTGCTTTGGGTAGTATACTCATTTTCACTATATTGATTCTTCCAATCCAAGAACATGGTATATTTCTCCATTGATTAGTGTCCTCTTTGATTTGTTTCACCAGTGTTTTATAGTTTTCTATATATAGGTCTTTATTGTTTCTTTAGGTAGATATATTCCTAAGTATTTTGTTCTTTTCATTGCAATGGTGAATGGAATTGTTTCCTTAATTTCTCTATTTTCTCATTATTAGTGTATAGAAATGCAAGGGATTTCTGTGTGTTGATTTTATATCCTGAAACTTTACTATAGTCATTGATTAGCTCTAGTAATTTTCTGGTGGAGTCTTTAGGGTTTTCTATGTAGAGGATCATGTCATCTGCAAACAGTGAGTTTTGCTTCTTTTCCAATTTGGATTCCTTTTATTTCTTTTTCTGCTCTGATTGCTGTGGCCAAAACTTCCAAAACTATGTTGAATAGTGTTGAATAATAGTTGAATATTTATTTTAATTAGAGAATAATTAATTTAAAATATTGTATTGGTTTTGACTTACATCAATATGAATCCACCACAGGTGTGCACATGTTCCCCAACCTGAACCCCCCTCCCACCTCCCTTCCCATACCATCCCTCTGGGTCATCCCAGTGCACCAGCCCCAAGCATCCTGTATCATGCATTGAACCTTGACTGGCAGTTCATTTCATATATCATAAATTGTGAAGTTTTTCCAGTGGGATGTGTTGGAGAAAGATAATACAATAATATATTAAATAACTACACAAAATTTCTCATTGTATGAGTGTTAAGAAAAACTAAATTAAGATTGAGCAAATTAGGGGGGCTTCTCTGATACACCAGTAAGAATCTGCCTGCAATTCAGGAGACCACGGTTTGATTTCTGGGTCACGGATATCCTCTGGAGAAGGGATAGGCTACCTTCTCCAGTATTCTTGGGCTTCCCTCATGGCTCAGCTGGTAAAGAATCCACCTGTAATGCGGGAGACCTGAGTTTGATCCCTGGGTTCAGAAGATCCCCTGGATAAGGGAAAGGTTATGAACTCCAGTATTCTGGACTGGAGAATTCCATGGATTGTACAGTCCATAGGGTTGCAAAGAGTTGGACACGACTGAGTGACTTCACTTAAATTATGTCTGGATCTCTTTATGTTATTTTTGTAATTTATTTTGAGACATAAATTATTCAAAAGTAAAAAGTTAAAAATAATAAAACATATACAATGTATAACAAGGTTTGTAGGGTTGAAAGAACAGAGTTGGGAATTATTGCACTTTTAATTAGAGTAATCAGGATTTCATTGGAAGGAATGATGCTAAAGCTGAAACTCCAGTACTTTGGCCACCGCATGTGAGACTCATTAGAAAGGACTCTGATGCTGGGAGGGATTGGGGACAGGAGGAGAAGGGGACGAAAGAGGATGAGATGGCTGGATGGCATCACTGACTCGATGGACGTGAGTTTAAGTGAACTCCGGGTGTTGGTGATGGAAAGAGAGGCCTGGCATGCTCATGGGGTCACAAAGAGTCGGACACGACTGAGAGACTGAACTGAACTGAACTGAATCAGAATAAAAGTCATTGAGTAAATATCCTTAAGTTGGACACAAGAGAACAATAGGAAACTGATGAACTAATGATCTAGAGAGACCATTTTTACTCTAAAAATATTCACATTTGTTTGTTTATTTTGGCAGTACATAGCCAAATAAAACATCTGCAGGCTGTGTTCTGATTATTTGCCATTGTATTTGACCTCTTCTTTAAATAGGAAATAACTCACACTGACTTTTAAAAAAATTTAGTCTGCTAGGCTTTACCACATTTGTCAGTGAATAAATGGTTATATGTAAAAAAGGAACTTAGGGCTAATGTTTACCTCGAGTCTGCTCTTCATTCAACCTAATAATCTACATGCAAGATGTTCTCTAGTATAAATGTGGTTGAAATACATGTTACCTTTTCCTTAAGCTATTAAATACACCTCTTAACTAAGTCCTTTGCCTCCAGGCTCTTTCTCTTTCTCTTTTATCCTACAGGATAAACTTTTTAGACTGAAAGCATGATTGGTTTACTCACTTGATGACAAACCTTCAGCAGTTTTTCTGCATCCTACTGAATCAAATCCAAATACCTTTATCCCCACCATTTGGTCTCTCTTCTTCTCCATTTTCCCCCAGCTGCACTTTTAAATGACACATTATTTCTTGCACATCATGTGTACATGTAGGCATTTTTCACCCATGTCTTTTTTCTGTTCTTTATTCTAGAACATTAATCAATTCTAGCTTTCTTTGAGAAAAATATCCTATATTTCAGCATTGTATATACATTCTTGTGTGATATTCCAATATCAAAATATTCAACTCTAATGAAGTCTTACATTTCCTTGTCAGCACTCTTATGACAATACACGGACTTGTAATTCCTCTTATTGATTTATATCCCTTGTGAGTTCAAAAAATGCTTACAATGGAAAATGCATAGGTTTTTTTGTTTGTTTGTTTACCACTGATAACCAATCTCAATGGGATTTCCCAGACAAGCATACTGGAGTGAATTTCCATTTCCTTCTCCAGGGAATCTTCCCAACCCAGAGATTAAACCCAGGTATCCTACATTGCAGGCAGATTCTTTACCATCTGAGCCACTAGGGAAGCCCCATATAAACTCTAAGTCCCTTCTAAATGTCTTACATGTAGTATTGCTCACCCTGAGACCCATGAAATAGAAGTTTTTAATGTGCAGAAGCTTCATGTGAAGGATTATCATCCACAAATCTAACAGCATCAGCTGAGGGGGGCGGGTTGGGCAGGTAAAGGTGGAAATGCTTCCTGATACAGAGGCATTGGCAGACACCACTGTTGTGTTCCGCACCTAATCTACTGGCACAGTGGTTGATGGAATGCAGCATGCTCCCACGTTGCTGAAATTGAAGAGCTCCAGTGGATGCAGCATTCCATCAACTTCAGGCTGAGACAGGCAGCTGTGAATGGTCTCAAACTTATCCAACTCCCAGGCTAAAATCTCAGGGTGTGGTTAGCTACAACTCCCTTCCCTTAGCTGGGCCTGAGAGCATAAACAGTCCTAAAGCCAATCTTATAGGAGACAAAGCACTCTCATGCTGCACTGCTGAACCTGCTGGAATCACAGTACAGTTATATGCCCTGGTACATTCCTGAAATGGGAGACAATCTGGTGCCCCATGCACTCTCCAGCTGCACAGGTCAAGCCAGAGACATGTACAATCCTCACCGGAAACATCAGTTGATTCCCTGGCCCTGATGGCCAAGTAGATTAGCATTCCGGAGCTCCATGGGACTGTAACAATTAAAAAGACAGTTCTTGGCAGCCCATCACCTCCAGGGCACCACAGACAGCAGACTGAAACACAATCCCAGTCTTTCTGTGAATAAAACATATTTACTTAGCCTAAAGCTCACTCTGAAAGACAGGATTCAGGTTTCTCATACATTGAGCAGTTAAGGAGACACTCCCAGGGAAAGTAAGAAGAGAGCCTTGCTCTCTCCCTTGGCCTCTCTAATGCTGGACAAGACTTCCCAAAAAGAAGTTAAACAACTATCAGGAAATTACTTTTTGTTAGTGTAACTTGGGGAGAACTCCAGGTCTCCTGGTTTGAAGTCTAGCAGGAATTATGACTGTAGAACCATAGGATTCTGCAAGGCAATGTATTTTAAAAAGCTGCTGCCTGAAGGTGTGGCATCTTATCAGACAGATTCAGTTCAGTTCAGTAGCTCAGTCATGTCCGACTCTTTGCGACCCCATGAATTGCAGCACACCAGGCCTTCCTGTCCATCACCAACTCCCGGAGTTCACTCAGACTCACGTCCATCGAGTCATTGATGCCATCCAGCCATCTCACCCTCTTTCATCCCCTTCTCCTCCTGCCCCTAATCCCTCCCAGCATCAGAATCTTTTCCAATGAGTCAACTCTTCTCATGAGGTGGCCAAAGTACTGGAGTTTCAGCTTTAGCATCATTCCTTCCAAAGAATACCCAGGGCTGATCTCCTGTAGAATGGACTGGTTGGATCTCTGTGCAGTCCAAGGGACTCTCAAGAGTCTTCTCCAACACCGCAGTTCAAAAGCATCAATTCTTTGGTGCTCAGCTTTCTTCACAGTCCAACTCTCACATCCATACATGGCCAAAGGAAAAACCATAGCCTTGACTAGACGGACCTTTGTTGGCAAAGTAATGTCTCTGCTTTTCAATATGCTGTCTAGGTTCGTCATAACTTTCCTTCCAAGGAGTAAGCGTCTTTTGATTTCATGGCTGCAATCACCACCTGCAGTGATTACGGAACCCCCCAAAATAAAGTCTGACACTGTTTGCACTGTTTCCCGTCTATTTCCCATGAAGTGATGGGACAGGATTCCATTCTCTTAGTTTTCTGAATGTTGAGCTTTAAGCCAAATTTTAATCTCCTCTTTCACTTGCGTCGAGGCTTTTTAGTTCCTCTTCACTTTCTGCCATAAGGGTGGTGTCATCTGCATACCTGAGGTTATTGATATTTCTCCCAGCAACCTTGATTCCAGTTTGTGCTTCTTCCAGTCCAGCGTTTCTCATGATGTACTCTGCATAGAAGTTAAATAAGCAGGGTGACAATATACAGCCTTGACATACTCCTTTTCCTGTTTGGAACCAGTATTTTGTTCCATGTCCAGTTCTAACTGTTGCTTCCTGATCTGCATATAGGTTTCTCAAGAGACACGTCAGGTGGCCTGGTATTCCCATCTCTTTCAGAATTTTCTACACTTTATTGTGATCTACACAGTCAAAGGCTTTGGTATAATCAATAAAGCAGAAATAGATGTTTTTCTGGAACTCTCTTGCTTTTTCCATGATCCAGTTGTTGGCCATTTGATCTCTGGTTCCTCTGCCTTTCCTAAAAGCAGCTTATCTGGAAGTTCATGGTTCACACATTGCTGAAGCCTGGCTTGGAGAATTTTGAGCATTACTTTACTAGCATGTGATATGAGTGCAATTGTGCGGTAGTTTGAGCATTCTTCGGCATTGCCTTTCTTTGGGATTGGAATGAAAACTGACCTTTTCCAGTCCTGTGGCCACTGCTGAGTTTCCCAAATTTGCTGGCTTTTTGAGTGCAGCACTTTCACAGCATCAACTTTCAGGATTTGAAAGAGCTCAACTGGAGTTCCATGACCTCCACTAGCTTTATTCCCAGTGATGCTTGTTAAGGCCTGCTTGACTTCACATTCCAAGATGTCTGGCTCTAGGTGAGTGATCACACCATCGTGTTTATCTTGACTGTGAGGATCTTTTATTTTTTTTTTTTTTACACTTCTTTTTATTTTTGCCACCTCCTCTTAATATCTTCTGCTTCTTTTAGGCCCATACCATTTCTCTCCTTTATCAAGCCCATCTTTCCATGAAATGTTCCATTGGTATCTCTAATTTTCTTGAAGAGATCTCTAGTGTTTCCCATTCTGTTGTTCTCCTCTATTTCTTTGCATTGATCACCGAGGAAGGCTTTCTTATCTCTCCTTGCTAATCTTTGGAACTCTGCATTCAGATGCTTATATCTTTTCTTTTCTCCTTTGCTTTTTGCTTCTCTTCTTTTCACGGCTATTTGTAAGGCCTCCCCAGACAGCCATTTTGCCTTTTTGCATTTCTTTTCCATGGGGATGGTCTTGATCCCTGTCTCCTGTAGAATGTCACAAACCTCCATCCATAGTTCATCAGGCACTGTATTTATCAGATCTAGTCCCTTAAATCTGTTTCTCACTTCCACTGTATAATCATAAGGGACTTGATTTAGGTCATATCTGAATGGTCTAGTGGTTTTCCCTACTTTCTTCAATTTAAGTCTTAATTTGGCAATAAGGAGTCCATGATCTGAGCCACAGTCAGCTCCTGGTCTTGCTGACTGTATAGAGCTTCTCCATCTTGGGCTGCAAATAATATAATCAATCTGATTTCAGTGTTAACCATCTGGTGATGTCCAGGTGTAGAGTCTTCTCCTGTGTTGTTGGAAGAGGGTCTTTGCTATGACCAGTGCATTCTCTTGGCAAAACTCTGTTAGCCTTTGCCCTGCTCCATTCTGTATTCCAAGGCCAAATTTGCCTGTTACTCCAGGTGTTTCTTGACTTCCTACTTTTGCATTCCAAGTGAAGTGAAAGTCGCTCAGTCGTATCCGACTCTTTGTGACACCATGGACTGTAGCCTACCACACTCCTCCATCCATGGGATTTTCCAAGCAAGAGTACTGGAGTAGATTGCCATTTCCTTCTCCAGAGGACCTTCCTGACTGAGGGATTTTCTGTATTGTAGGCAGACGCTTTACCGTCTGAGCCACAAGGGAAGTCCTTTTCCAGTCCCCTATGAAAAAGAAATCCTTTGGGGGGTGTTAGGTCTAAAAGTTCTTGTAGGTCTTCATAGAACCGTTCAACTTCAGCTTCTTCAGCATTACTGTTTGGGGCATAGACTTGGATTCCTCTGATAACTGAAAGGTTTGCCTTGGAAATGAACAGAGATCATTCTGTTGTTTTTGAGATTGCATCCAAGTACTGCATTTAGGACTCTTTTGTTGACCATGATGGCTACTCCATTTCTGCTAATGGATTCCTGACCATAGTAGTAGATATAATGATCATCTGAGTTAAATTCGCCCATTCCCGTCCATTTTAGTTCACTGATTCCTAGAATGTTGACGTTCACTCTTGACATCTCCTGTTTGACCACTTCCAATTTCCCTTGTTTCATGGACCTGACATTCCAGGTTCCTATGCAATATTGCTCTTTACAGCATTGGATCTTGCTTCTATCACCAGTCACATCCAAAACTGGGTATTGTTTTTGCTTTGGCTCCATCCCTTCATTCTTTCTGGAGTTATTTCTCCACTGATCTCCAGTAGCATATTGGGCACCTAATGACCTGAGGAGTTCCTCTTTCAGTATCCTATCATTTTGCCTTTTCATACTGTTCATGAGATTCTCAAGGCAAGAATACTGAAGTGTTTTGCCATTCCTTTCTGCAGTGGACCACATTCTGTCAGACCTCTCCACCATAACCCATCTGTCTTGAGTGGCCCCACAGGGCATGGCTCAGTTTCACTGAGTTAGATAAGGCTGTGGTCCATGTGATTAGATTGACTTGCTTTCTGTGATTATGGTTTCAGTGTGTCTGCCCCCTTGCCCTCTTGTAACACCTACCATCTTACTTGGGCTTCTCTTACCTTGGACGAGGGGTATCTCCTTACCGCTGCCCCTCCTGACCTTGAATGTGGAGTAGCTCCTCTCGGCCCTCTTGCACTCTCACAGCCACCACTCCTTGGACATGGGTTTGCTCCTCCCAGCTGCCATCCTTGGCCTCGGGCATAGGGTAGCTCTTCCTGGCTGCTGCCCCTGGCCTCTGGAGGTGGGGTGTCTCCTTCTGGCTGCTGCCCCTTGCCTCAGGTGGGGGTAGCTCCTCTTGGCCACACCTGTGCCTTCACAGCCTGGTACTCTCGGCTGCTGCCCCTGACCTCGGACCTGGGGTAGGTCTTCTCAGCCATGCTTCTGAAATATGAGCTAGGATAGGAGTTATTAGGAGATAGGAGATATTAAATAAGACTCCTCCCTTGAAACACTGACTGAAGACACCAGGCTTCCCTGTCCTCCACTATCTCCTGGAGTTTACCCAAACTCATGTCCATTGAGTCAGCAATGCCATTCCATCTTATCCACTGTCTCCCCCTTTTCCTCTTGCCCTCAAATTTTGCCGTGATCAGGGTCTTTTCCAATGAATTGGCTCTTCACATCAGGTGCCCAAAGTACTGGAGTTTCAGCTTCAGCATCATGACCTTCCAATGAATTTCAGGGGTGATTTCCTTTAGGATTGACTGGTTTGATCTTTCAGTTCAAGGGACTCTAGAATCTTCTCCAGCACCACAGGTTTGAAAGTATCGATTCTTTGATGCTCAGCCTTTTTTTTTTTTTAATTTTTATTTTAACTTTAGTTTACTTTACAATACTGTATTGGTTTTTCCATACATTGACATGAATCCACCACGAGTGTACATGCACTCCCAAACACGAATCCCCTCCCACCTCCCACCCCATAACATCTTTCTGGGTCCTCCCCATGCACCAGCCCCAAGCATCCTGCATCCTGCATCAGACATAGACTGGCGTTTCGTTTCTTACATGATAGTATACATGTTTCAATGCCATTCTCCCATCTCATCCCACCCTCTCCCTCTCCCCCAGAGTCCAAAAGTCCACTCTACACATCTGAGTATCTTTGTTGTCTCGCATACAGGGTCATCATCACCATCTTTCTAAATTCCATATATATGTGTTAGTATACTGTATTGGTGTTTTTCTTTCTGGCTTACTTCACTCTGTATAATCGGCTCCAGTTCCATCCATCTCATTAGAACTGATTCAAATGTATTCTTTATAATGGCTGAGTAATACTCCATTGTGTATATGTACCACTGCTTTTTTATCCATTAATCTGCTGATGGACATCTAGGTTGTTTCCATGTCTTGGCTATTATAAACAGTGCTGCGATGAACATTGGGGTACATGTGTCTCTTTCTATTCTGGTTTCTTCAGTGTGTATGTCCAGCAGTGGAGTTGCCGTGTCATAAGGCAGTTCTATTTGCAATTTTTTAAGGAATCTCCACACTGTTCTCAATAGTGGCTGTACTAATTTTCATTCTCACCAACAGTGTAGGAGGGTTCCCTTTTCTCCACACCCTCGCCAGCATTTATTGCTTGTAGACTTTTGGATCACAGCCATTCTGACCGGCGTGAAGTGGTACCTCATTGTGGTTTTGATTTGCATTTCTCTGATAATGAGTGATGTGGAGCATCTTTTCATGTGTTTGTTAGCCATCCGTATGTCTTCTTTGGAGAAATGTCTATTTAGGTCTTTGGCCCATTTTTTGATTGGGTCATTTATTTTTCTGGAATTGAGCTGCATAAGTTGCTTGTATATTTTTGAGATTAGTTGTTTGTCAGTTGCTTCATTTGCTATTATTTTCTCCCATTCAGAAGGCTGTCTTTTCACTTTGCTTATATTTTCCTTTGTTGTGCAGAAGCTTTTAATTTTGATTAGATCCCATTTGTTTATTTTTGCTTTAATTTCCAGAATTCTGGGGGGTGGATCATAGAGGATCCTGCTGTGATTTATGTCAGAGAGTGTTTTGCCTATGTTCTCCTCTAGGAGTTTTATAGTTTCTGGTCTTACATTTAGATCTTTAATCCATTTTGAGTTTATTTTTGTCTGTGGTGTTAAAAAGTGATCTAGTTTCATTCTTTTACAAGTGGTTGACCAGTTTTCCCAGCACCACTTGTTAAAGAGATTGTCTTTACTCCATTGTATATTATTGCCTCCTTTGTCAAAGATAAGGTGTCCATATGTGTGTGGATTTATCTCTGGGCTTTCTATTTTGTTCCATTGATCCATATTTCTGTCTTTGTGTCAGTACCATACTGTCTTGATGACTGTGGCTTTGTAGTAGAGCTTGAAGTCAGGCAAATTGATTCCTCCAATTCCATTCTTCTTTCTCAAGATTGCTTTGGCTATTCGAGGTTTTTTGTATTTCCATATAAATCTTGAAATTATTTGTTGTAGTTCTGTGAAAAATACCGCTGGTAGCTTGATAGGGATTGCATTGAATCTGTAGATTGCTTTGGGTAATATACTCATTTTCACTATGTTGATTCTTCCAATCCATGAACATGTTATAGTTCTCCATCTATTAGTGTCCTCTCTGATTTCTTTCATCAGTGTTTCATAGTTTTCTATATATAGGTCTTTAGTTTCTTTAGGTAGATATATTCCTAGGTATTTTATTTTTTTCATTGCAATGGTGAATGGAATCGTTCCAGCTCAGCCTTCTTTATGGTCCAACTCTCATGTTTGTGTTTGACTACTGGAGAAACCGTTGCTTTGTCTATACAGAGCTTTGTCAGCAAAGTGATGTCTCCACTCTTTAATATGGTGTCTAAGTCTGTCATAATTTTTCTTCAAAGGAAGTGAAAAATCTTTACTCTGAAGACTATAAGACATTGATGAAATAAAATTAAAACAATGCAAGTAAATGGAAATATATACTGTTCTCAAGTACTGGAAGAGTCGATATTGTTAAAATGTTCATATTATGCAAAGCAATCTATAGATACAAAACAATCCCTATCATAATACCAAGTCATGTCATTTTTTATGATCTAGAACAAATAGTCCTAAAATTTGCATGGGACTGCTAAAGACCCCGATATAGCTGAAACGATTCTGAGAATAAACGGCAAAGCTGGAAGTATCATGTACCTTTATTTCTAACTATATTGTCAAGTTCTAAAAGTTCAAATAGTAAGGTAATGGCACAAAAATAGACATGTAGATCAGTGAAAAAGTAGAGTGCCCAGAATTTACATTTTTTGGTTAATATATCTATGACAATGGAGCCAAAAATATAAAATGAAGGAAAGATGTTCTCTTTGATAAGTCATGTTGGGAAAACAGAACTTCAAAATGTGACATATTTAAACTGGACCCCTTTCTTATATCACATACAAAAATAAACTCAGAATATATTAAAGACTTAAATGTAACCACTGAAGCCAAGAAGATCCTAGAGGAAAACATTAAACAAAGTACTCCCTGACATCGGTCTTAATATTGTGTTTTTTGATATGCCTCTGTGACATACAGATTTTTTCCCCCTGTATCATATCCATTACCAATTTTACATAAATAAGATTAAAATAGAAGATCATATAATTTAAATCAATGATTCAGATTATATAAAAATTTAGATCCTATATTTCAAGTTCTTATTCATATAAAAAGTTAGCTCATATTTCACATTCTTACTTCTCATTTTCCATAATAGTATGTTTCAAAGTCATAATTGATATTAGACATTTAAAAATAAAGTTCATTCTTTATTTCATAGAAATTTTCATTCATTCACTTTTATTCCCACATTCATTTTGGAAAAGATTTTATTTTCTCCTACTAAGCAATGGGGTAACCAACCAATTCAAGAAGCTCACAAAAGCACCATGACATGAAGAAAAATAAGTGAACCTAGAAACTTAATAATAAAACTGCAGCAAATCACACAGAGACATTACTTTAAAAAAAAAAAAAAGTCAAAGTTGGGATAGAGAAAAAGGCATATTAGCTTCAGTGAGGGATGTTTACCAGTGACTGAGTTCTCAACAGAATCAGTGAAAGAAGTCAATGGATCTGTTGTTTCTATGCACTGAATGAAAATAATCCTCTATTTAACTGTGAAAAAATTCTTTCAAGAATAAGAGCAAATAAAAACATTTTTAGACAAACAAATGAAATTACAGTAACAGCTAATAATACTGGAGTGGGTTGCCATGCCCTTAAGGGAATCTTCCTGGCCCAGGGATCAAACCCTTTCTCTTAAGTCTCCTACACTGGCAGGCTAGCTCTTTACCACTAGTGCCGCCTGTTGTGCTGTTAACAAATATAGCACAAGTTTTTCCTAGATTGCCATTTTAAATAGTTGGATGTCTCAAGCAAGTGAATATGCAGTATCAGGATGAAAGCTGATGTGCATGATCTTTGAGAGGTTAGACTCAAGAATCTGGCTCAATTCCACTGGTATCTCTTAAAATAGGGGAGTTATTATTTTTGAAAATTTTCTCCTAGTAGATTTTGCTGGTATATCATTGTTAGAAGCAGTTACATTGTTACTGGATGCCTATAATCCTTTATAAGAAAAGCAAACAAATAGGAAAATCTTAAAAGTAAACAAAAGCTGGTTTCCAATAAATCTTTTCTACTGTGTTATGGAAACACCTGACATAGTTAAAGAGGACAAAATAAATATCAAGCCCTCAGAAATCTTATTTATGTTACAAATAATTTATTTTTATAAGAACTACATGTCTATAGAATAGATAAACTGCAGCTAACACCTTCATAAGCAAAGCACACTGAAATTGAGAGCAGTGTTCTTTTTAAGAAATATTCCCTCTCAGAAAGAAGTCACATTTTTGTGAATTAGGTTATACTGATAAAGAAGTACTGTGCCTTGACTAATGTTTGTTTGATCATAATATATGATGTAAAAATATCAGAAAGCATCTACTAAAAATAGAGTCCTTTATATACTTTAGTCTCATTAAAAATAAAAATCAGAACAAACATAATAATGGGATTGAGTAAGAAACCCAGATTGAGTCCTACTTCTCAGACTTACTAACCATGCTTTACATTAATCCCTGAGTCAAAGTTCCTTCCTCTGGATAACACTTCTTAAATTGCTCATTTTTGCATTGATTACCACAATAATATAAAAACTATTTTGTTAATTATAATATTGTACAATCCCTAAAATTCCACTAAATAATACAATTTTTGAACAAAAATATTTAAATGTAACATTCCATGTATAAACTATTACGTTGTTATTCATAAAGTCATTGATTCTCTGTACAAAAATATTTAAACTGTGTAAATTATTATTAATACTTGGAATTAATATGTTTTAAAATACAATCTAAATGATAAAATAGGGTCAAATTGAGAATTTTATTTCAAATTCATTTGATTTTTTACAGTGATATAGTACCAGTCTTAGCATGGTTGTAACAGCAAATTAATCCATTTCTCTACTCTTATGTAGCATTAGAGGAACCCTGATTGTGATTATCAGTAAGTCACTATAATCTCTGATGCTTTAAGACAAGCACATACACATATATATGCACACACACATATATCTTTACCTGTATAAATATATAGCATGTTAGCATTACATAATTGATATTACATAGCTCATGTGTGTGTATGTGTGTGTGTGCTCAGTTGTGTCTTACTGGTTGCAACCCCATAGACTGCAGCCCACCAGGCTGCTCTGTCCATGGGATTTCCTAGGCAAGAATAATGGAGCATGTTTCTTTCTTTCTCCAGGGAGTCTTCCCAATCCAGGAATCAAACCCATATCTCTTGCATCTCCTGCATTAGCAAGCAAATTCTTTACTAGTAAAGCTGCTTGGGAAGCCCTATATAGCACATATATAATATATGGACTTCCAGGGGTGTTCCAGTTGTTAAGAATCTGCCCTTTCAGGCAGGGGTCATGATCCCTTTGACCAGGGATCAAAGGGAACTGGTCAGAGAACTAAGATCCCACATACTCAGGCAGTGCAGCCAAAAATAAATAAATAAATAAAATG
>SJYQ01002053.1:82697-94153 GCA_006410935.1 Redunca redunca
TGACAATATACAGCCTTGAAGTACTCCTTTTCCTATTTGGAACCAGTCTGTTGTTCCATGTCCAGTTCTAACTGTTGCTTCCTGGCCTGCATACAGATTTCTCAAGAGGCAGGTCAGGTGGTCTAGTATGCCCATCTCTTTCAGGATTTTCCACAGTTTATTGTGATCCACACAGTCAAAGGCTTTGGCATGGTCAATAAAGCAGAAATAGATGTTTTTCTGGAACTCTCTTGCTTTTTCCATGATCCAGAAGATGTTGGCAATTTGATCTCTGGTTCCTCTGCCTTTTCTAAAACTACTTTGAACATCAGGAAGTTCATGGTTCACATATTTCTGAAGCCTGGCTTGGAGAATTTTGAGCATTACTTTACTAGCATGTGAGATGAGTGCAACTGTGCAGTAGTTTGAGCATTCCTTGGCATTGCCTTTCTTTGGGATTGGAATGAAAACTGACCTTTTCCAATCCTGTGGCCACTGCTGTTTTCCAAATTTGTTGGTGTATTAAGTGCAGCACTTTCACAGCATCAACTTTCAAGATTTGAAAGAGCTTAACTGAAATTGCATCACCTCCACTAGCTTTGTTCATAGGGATAATTTCTAAGGCCCACTTGTCTTCACATTCCAGGATGTCTGGCTCTAGATGAGTGATCACACCATTGTTATTATCCAGATCATGAAGATCTTTTTTATACAGTTCTTCCGTGTATTCTTGCCATCTCTTCTTAATATTTTCTGCTTCTGTTAGGTCCATACCATTTCTGTCCTTTATCGAGCCTATCTTTGCATGAAATGTTCCCTTGGTATCTCTAATTTTCTTGAAGAGATCTCTAGTCTTTCCCATTTCTGTTCTTTTCCTCTATTTTTTTTGCATTGATCACCAAGGAAGGCTTTCTTATCTCGTCTTGCTATTCTTTGAAACTCTGCATTCAGATGCTTATATCTTTCCTTTTCTCCTTTGCTTTTTGCCTCTCTTCTTTTCACAGCTATTTGTAAGCCTTCCCTAGACAGCCATCTTGCTTTTTTGCATTTATTCTCCATGGGGATGGTCTTGATCCCTCTCTCCTCTACAATGTCACGAACCTCATTCCCTCTCTCCTCTACAATGTCACGAACCTCATTGCATAGTTCATCAGGCACTCTATCTATCAGGTCTAGGCCCTTAAATCTATTTCTCACTTCCACTGTATAATCATAAGGGATTTGATTGAGGTCATACCTGAATGGTCTAGCGGTTTTCCCTACTTTCTTCAATTTCAGTCTGAATTTGGTAATAAAGAGTTTATGATCTGAGCCACAGTCAGATCCTGGTCTTGTTTTTGATGACTGTATAGAGCTTCTCCATCTTTTCCTGCAGAGAATATAATCAATCTGATTTTGATGTTGACCATCTGGTGATGTCCATGTGTAGAGTCTTCTCTTGTGTTGTTGGAAGAGGGTGTTTGCTATGACCAGTGCATTTTCTTGGCAAAACTCTATTAGTCTTTGCCCTGCTTCATTCCACATTCCAAGGCCAAATTTACCTGTTACTCCAGGTGTTTTTTGACTTCCTACTTTTGCATTCCAGTCCCCTATAATGAAAAGGACATCTTTTGTGGGTGTTAGTTCTAAAAGGTCTTGTAGGTCTTCATAGAACCGTTCAACTTCAGCTTCTTTAGCATTAATAGTTGGGGCATAGACTTGGATTACTCTAATATTGAATGGTTTGACTTGGAAATGAACAAAGATCATTCTATCGTTTTTGAGATTGCATCCAAGTACTGCATTTCGGACTCTTTTGTTGACCATGATGGCTATTTCATTTCTTCTGAGGGATTCCTGCCTGCAGTAGTAGATATAATGGTCATCTGAGTTAAATTCACCCATTCCAGTCCATTTTAGTTTGCTGATTCCCAGAATGTCGACTTTCACTCTTGCTGTCTCCTGTTTGACCACTTCCAATTTCCCTTGATGCATGGACCTGACATTCCAGGTTCCTATGCAATATTGCTCTTTATAGCATCAGACCTTGCTTCTATCACCGGTCACATCCACAGCTGGGTATTGTTTTTACTTTGGCTTCATCCCTTCATTCTTCTTGGAGTTATTTCTCCACTGACCTCCAGTAGCATGTTGGGCACCTATTGACCTGGGGAGTACCTCTTTCAGTATCCTATCATTTTGCCTTTTCATACTGTTCATGGGGTTCTCAAGGCAAGAATATTGAGGTGGCTTGCCATTCCCTTCTGCAGTGGACCACATTCTGTCAGACCTCTCCATCATGACCCGCCCGCCCTGGGTTGCCCCGCAGGCTTGGCTTAGTTTCAATGAGTTAGACAAGGCTGTGGTCCTAGTGTGATTAGATTGATTAGTTTTCTGTGAGTATGGTTTCAGTGTGTCTGCCCACTGATGCCCTCTTGCAATACCCACCATCTTACTTGGGTTTCTCTTACCTTGGGCGTGGGGTATCTCTTCACAGCTGCTCCAGCAAAGCATAGCCACTGCTCCTTACCTTGGATGAGGGCTATCTCCTCCCGGCGCCCTTCCCGACCCTCAATGTGGGATGGCTCCTTTAGGCCCTCCTGTGCTCTCACAGCCACCACTCCTTGGGCGTGGGGTTGCTCCTTCTGGTCGCCACCCCTGGCCTCAGACATGGGGTATCTTCTCTCAGCTGTTGTCCCTGGCCTCGGACATGGGGTATCTCCTCTCAGCTGTCACCCCAGGCCTTCTCGGCCGCCACCCCTGACCTTGGATGTGGGGTAGCTCCTCTCGGCAGTTCCTGCATCATCGCAGCCTGGCACTCTAGGCTGCTGCCCCTGACCTCGGACGTGGGGTAGCTTTCAGCCATGCTTAAGTGCACCAAGCACCACCGCCACCTGCACTTAAGTGCATTGGGCGAAGAGGGGACTAACTCCATATGTTATCAATGAATTGAGGTGCCCTTAGCTGCATTTAGGAATCACTCTTGGCAGCAATGTGAAACATTTAATGGACAGCAACAAGGCTGGAAGGCTGTCTCCATCCAGGAAAGAAGTGTTGAGTATTAGTATGACTGCAATGACAGTCGAAATGTAAAGGAGATTCTGGATTTCTTAGTTATTAAATGTCTGAGATTAGCAAGATTTGGTAGCTAGTTGGATTCAGAAATAAATAATTAGAAAGACTTAAAAAATAATCCTCAAGCTACAGGAGCCATTGACAAAAATGGGAAAGTTAAGAGAAGTACAAAATGTCCCTCATTACATGAAATTACATTCTTCTCTCACCATACTTCAAGTTCTATATATAATTTGCTTGACTAGAAATATATGTTAAAAAATGTGTATGAAATTACAAAACATTGTAGGAGTAAAGGACATAAAAACACATGAGAATTAAATATCAGAATATTTTAATTAGTTAAATTAGCATTAATTAGTGAGTCCCTGGTGGCTCAGACAGTAAAGAATATGCCTGCCATGTGGAAGACCTGGGTTCGATCCCTGGGATGAGAAGATCCTCTGGAGAAAGAAATGGCAAGCCACTCCAGTCCTCTTGCCTGGATAATTCTATGGACAGAGGAGCCTGGCCAGCTACTTTCCATGGGGTCACAAAGAGTTGGACATGACTGAGCGACACAGTTTTTCAGAATCAAAATTTTAGAACATGTTGAAAATTATCACACTGGAATGATATTTTAACTATACCCAGTAAAACAGATTTTCGTTGTTTTCCAAGTAAGCCTAATTAATTGTATTTAAATGTGAAAATTCTTCCTAGTTAAGTTAGTATTTATAAAAACATTGGCTTACACAGAGTTGCCCTTTCAATATCATAATGAAATGCAAATACAAAGGAAAATGCAGATTTTTAGCAAAAATAGAATGATAATTAAAGGCTCCAGGGGTTTAAACTATAATGCACCTGAGTCACAAAATGGATTTTGACTTTCTGCTCAGTACTGGCTTAGAAATCTATCTATTAAATATTATCAGGAGATTACTCTGNTCTGTCAGAGCTGGAGAAGAATAAAAGATGTGAACACACAAAATTACAGCTTTGCTATTTCAGGATAATTTAAATCTGATATATTTCTTTCAAAACTTTTGGTGTCAGAAATGTTTTTTCATGCTGAAAATTTTTCTAAACGACATGGTTTCTTTTAGTAATGACCCCAGGGCCTTGAAATTATGTTACCCAAATCAGTTATGTTCATTATTTAAAGTATAAAACATGTTGAACAAAAAGTTTAAATCAGACTTTCCCAAATGAAGATACCTGGTTTTGTTACAGTTTAAATGATTAGATTGCAATTAGTATAATACATGGTTTCTATCTTCAATTCATGCTTTATCCATTTTTGCATCTCATAGACACTATTAGATAGTGCATACTGAACAGCAGCAACTGTAAAATATTCAAGAAGATGAATTGCTTCATATAAATTAGAGATGGTAAAGCTTGATTAGTTCACTTTAGGTTAATGTATCTTGAGAGTCCCTCTGTAATTCTATGAGAAATAATATCTGTGGCTATATATTAGAAGTAAATCACGCTAGAAAATGAATAGCGTAGAAAATAGTATGTCACTGGTTCATTTCTATTAAATAAGGTATCACTTGTAACTTGCCAATATNAATTTCAGGCTATCTGGTGCCATTAACTGTAGACTGGGCATTATATCTGACTTTTTTCATCTGGCTATGTAAAATATTATTATTATATTTTTAAGAAACTGCTGTTGTTGCATAGTCAACGAGTCAGGTCTGACTCTTTTGTGACCCCATGGACTATAGCCAGGCAGTCTCCTCTGCCCATGGGATTTTAGATATAGCTGAACTATTTCAACTACATATCTCAAAAGCCAATTCTAGTATCTAGAATATTTTGCTGGTCAGAAATGTCCATGTATTTTGTCATTATTGTTATTTAAAAAGCAAGGAAAAAATTATTAAGAGTGGTCCATAATGAGAAAAAATGTAGCACTGAAAAAATACAATCCAACAACTTGACATAGTGCTTTCAGATATCAAAGTGTATCTTTGAATCTTCTACTAAATAAATTGAAAAATTTTGTGATGTAGAACAAGCAATTTTATGTACCTAGAACTCAAATTTATTTAGGTTCTGCTCTTCACATTACACACTAAATAAAGATGCTCCTGTATGTATTAATAATTGGTTTTATTTTGCTTTGTTGTAAACATATTCCAAACAATCTTTGACATTCAGCTGACCACTGAATCTGAAGTATATATGGGTGACATGGCTTGGAAACAGAATTTCAATAATGATTTTCTAGAAAATAGAAATACGAGGAAGAAAAAATAGTGAAGTCACAAGAAAGTGCTTGAAAAGTCTTTCCTTTTTTTTTTTTTGTTTATTTTCTAAGTATAAAAATTTTCTGTCAAGAAATCAGAACATGTGGAAGATATAGGATATACTAGAAATCAATGTACAAATCTATATGATGTAATCAGGATCATGCAAAATAATTCATTTCCCATATTCATGGATAATATGCATGGGATACTGTCTACTTCCTCTTGATGACTGACCTATCTAGCTAATGGCCCAGGACAGAGACCCTCAATTATCTCAATCCCTGGTGTATAGTGTAAGGATAATGAGTGAGAAAAATTAACTCTTGAACAACATGCATTAATAAATTTTTGAAAGCTCGTGTTAAAAACAAATGGCATAAATAAAATTCAGGAATCAAAGCATTAAATCAAAACAAGTCAAGTGAGGTTTGGAGCAAGAAGTTGAAACTTCAGGTCCAGATTCCCCACCACTGGGCACAGACAGACTGCAGAGGGACACCCCCACACAAGGACACTTCCTCAAGACTCGGATAGGTAACTGTTTAACCTAATTTTATAGAGACAAATAGTTAAACAAAATGAGAAGTTAAAGAAATTCATTTCAGACAAAAGAAGAAGAGAAAACCTGGGAAAAAACCTTAATGAAACAGAAAAATAAAAAATTACCAGATCAATGATTCAAAGCAAGAGTAAAAAGAATGCTAACTAAGTTTGGGGAAAGAATAAGTTAGAAGAAAATTTTCACAGAGAATTTAAAAAATACAAATGACTGATCTGAAGCTGAAGCTTCAATACTTTGGCCAACTAATGTGAAGAACTGGCTCCTCAGAAAAGACCCTGATGCTGGGAAAGACTGAAGGCAAGAGAAGGGGAAGACAGAGGATAAGATGGTTGGATGGCATCACCTACTTGATTGACATAAGTTTGAGCAAGCTCTGGGAGTTGGTGATGGACAGGGAAGTCTGGCATGCTGTAGTCTATACAGTCACAAAAAGTAGGACATGACTGAGTGACTGAACTGAGTCTTCAATATAATATTATGAATCTACTATTACTTTAACTTAAAATAGGGTACTGAGGGGGAAAAATTGAGAGAATTAAATAAGGCAGATATATAAAGAATCACTATTTTTTTACATAAAATATAAACCAAATATTGGTTCTTAATTTGTTGTTTGACCTATTAAAATAAGAAGAGTTCATACTACAGAAATGTTGAGCTAATTTAATAAAAGTTTCCTATTTTCAATTGTTAGGTAGAGTCATTGTCAGAGTGAAATATAACAGAATGAAGTGGTTACATTTGTCAACTGCAGCTAATATTTACTAAATCTGAATATACAAAAATTTGAAAATGTTAATAAATAAATATCCCAAAGCAGACAAAAGATAAGAGTTTATCTTGAAAAACCACAGCAGAAATAGCCTGTCTGTGGTTTCCTTGATTTAGGGTACTTCCAGTCCACAGTGATGAGTTGGAAATTAAAACAAACAAACAAACTAAAAACCCTATGACCCGACTGGCTACAGTTTCCAGAGAACATAGTTTAACAATGTAAAATAATATAAGCATCTTAAAAATGATAATTTTTCAAAAATCACCTTCTAAAGCCATGATATCCACAATCAGAATCTAAACTTTGCCTAGATACATGTGTGTCCATTAAAGGATGCATACATAGAGCATTTGCCAGAAACTCAGGCCAAAAACCAGAAAAGGACCAAACAAGAAATTGCCACTGATAGGCACAGTAGTACTAGGTAATATTTGTGAGACTCTCTTTTGATTTGTAGCTGAATAGATTCCCCTCGTGTTTCAGCCATAAAATTAGAAGACAGTTGCTTCTTGGAAGGAAAGTTATGAGAAACCTAGAGAGTGTATTAAAAAGCAAAGATATCAGTTTGCTAATAAAGATCCATATAGTCAAGGCTATAGTCTTCTTGGTGGTCATGTACAGATGTGAGTTTGACCATAAAGAAGGAAGAGCACCACAGAATTACTGCTTTCAAATTGTGATGCTGGTGAAGACTCTTGACAGTCCCTTGGACAGCAAGGAGATCAAACTAGTCAATTCTAAAGGAAACAAACCCTGAATACTCATTGGAAAGACTGATGCTGATTCTGAAGCTCCAATATTTTGGCCACCTGATGTAAACAGTTGACTAACTGGAAAATATCCTGATACTGGGGAAGATTGAAGACAGCAGAAGAGGGTGATAGAGCAAGAGATGGTTGAATGGCATCAACGATTCAATGAACATGAACTTGGGCAAACTCTTGGAGATGGTGAAGGACAGGGAGGCCTGGAATGCTGCAATGCATGGGGTTGCAGAATCAGACACAACTTGGCAAATGAACAACGGCAACAACAGATTCCCCAATCAGTGTTCAGCTCAGGTGACCAAAAGCAGAAACCTGGCTCAACTGGTGTACCAGAAGACAGATTCTGATAATGGGAAAGCATCTGAGAATTCTTGGTGCACTCTCCAGAAGTAAGGGAATTACTAAGAAAGTAGTAAGGAATTTACTGAAAAGACACTTTTTCCAAATCCTTTGCTGATAGCCAAACTACACACATATAGAGAGAATAAAGGATGCAGTCTAAAAAGGTATATTTGCTTCTGGAAGTTGTAAGAACATATGTAAACCAGACCTTCAGCAATATGTTAATTACAAAGGCCAATTTTCAATGAAATATTACTAGACAAGCAAGGAAACATGAACTGTGGTGTTGGAGAAAACTCTTAAGAGTTGCTTGGACTGCAAGGAGATCAAACCAGACAATCCTAAAGGAAATCAGTCTTGAATATGCATTGGAAGGACTGATGCTGAAGCTGAAACTCCAACACTTTGGCCACCTGATGCAAAGAACCGACTAATTGGAAAAGACCCTGATGCTGGGAAAGTTGAACTGAACTGATTCAGGGGGAAAAAATTGTTACCAGTGGAAACTGCATCTGAGCAGAACCAGATGTCTGATTTCACGGATAAAACACCAAAGCAGTGATTGCAACACTTTCACAAAATGAAGGAATATGTATTAAAAGAATGGAAGGAAAATAGTCTTCAGTTCAGTTCAGTCCAGTCGCTAAGTCGTGTCCAACTCTTTGCGACCCCATGAATCGCAGCACGTCAGCCTCTCTGTCCATCACCAACTCCCGGAGTTCACTCAGACTCACGTCCATCGAGTCCGTGATGCCATCCAGCCATCTCATCCTCTGTCGTCCCCTTCTTCTCCTGCCCGCAATCCCTCCCAGCATCAGAATTTTTTCCAATGAGTCAAATCTTCGCATGAGGTGGCCATAGTACTGGAGTTTCAGCTTTAGCATCATTCCTTCCAAAGAATACCCAGGGCTGATCTCCTTCAGAATGGACTGGCTGGATCTCCTTGCAGTCCAAGGGACTCTCAAGAGTCTTCTCCAACACCACAGTTCAAAAGCATCAATTCTTCGGTGCTCAGTTTTCTTCACAGTTCAACTCTCACATCCATACATGATCACTGGAAAAACCATTGCCTTGACTAGATGGATCTTTACTGGAAGAGTAATGTCTCTGCTTTTGAATATGCTATCTAGGTTGGTCATAACTTTTCTTCCAAGGAGTAAGTATCTTTTCATTTCATGGCTGCAGTCACCATCTGCAGTTATTGTGGAGCCCAAAATAATAAAGTCTGACACTTTCCACTGTTTCCTCATCTATTTCCCATGAAGTGATGGGACCAGATGCCATGATCTTAGTTTTCTGAATGTTGAGCTTTAAGCCAATTTTTTCATTCTCCACTTTCACTTTTATCAAGAGGCTTTTAGTTCTTCTTCACTTTCTGCCATAAGGGTGGTATCATCTGCATATCTGAGGTTATTGATATTTCTCCCAGCTATCTTGATTTCAGCTTGTGTTTCTTCCACCACAAATAGTCTTAATTAGTTACAAATAAGCAATGTGAACAAAGAAATATAAAGCATAAATAATGGAATCACTCTAGTTAAAAGATATGCTAATACAATTGAGAAAAAAATCACTAGATTATCTCAACAGCAGTTTGGAAATGGCAGAGTAAAAAGTAACAAGAGAGGCCAGAAAAGGAAGCTGAACCAAGAAATCTGTACCCAGTGAAACTATCCATAAGAAACAAAGAAAATATTTAGGAATTTTCAGGTAAACCAAAGTTGAAAGACTCTGAAGCAAACATTTCTGGCCTATAAGAAATAATAAAAATTATTCAGACTTAAGGAAAACGACACTGGTTGGAACCACAAGTCTATAAGAATGAAAGACTGAAGAGCAAATGTAGCAGTAAATAAATGGGTAGTATAAGAGTATGCATACATGCAAAAATGTATCTGCTTTTTCAAAAATTCTTTAAAAGTCATGTAACTTTAAAGCAACAATTATGACTCCTTGTTGTGTGGAATAAGTATACATAAAGACACAGGTGGTTTACAAATGGAATTATTAATCATCAAATTTCTCATTTTCAACAGAAAGTAAAAGTATATTTCAGTTCAGTTCAGTCGTGTCCAACTCTTTGTGACCCCATGAACCATAGCACGCCAGGCTTCCCTGTCAATCACCGACTCCCGGAGTTCACCCAAACCCATGTCTATTGAGTCTTTGATGCCATCCAACTATCTCATCCTCTGTCATCCCCTTCTCCTCCTGCCCTCAATCTTTCCCAGCATCAGGGTCTTTTCAAAAGTCTAGTAAATATATCATTAAATATTATACTAAATATTTCTTCACATTAAGATTAAATCTATAACTTTAGAATCACTAAACAATGAGTTAAAATAAAGCCAAGGGATAAATCAAACTAGAATACTAATAAAATATTCAAGTAATAAAATGTAATAAAGGGGACAGTAGAAATAAGCAGATGAGCCATCAAACAAAACATAAATAAAATCAAAGCAAATTGTCAAATGATAAAAATATCACATCACTAATTTCAATAAATGTAAATGGTATAGGGTTTCCCAGGTTATTCAAGTGGTAAAAAATCCCCCAGACAATGCAGGAGATGTAGCTTCTATCCCTGGGTTGGGAATAGCTCCTGGAGGAGGACATGGCAACCCACTCCAATATTCTTGCCTGGAAAATCCCATGGACAGAGGAGCCCGGCAGGCTACAGTCCATGGAGGTGCAAAGAGCCAGGCATGACTTAGAGACTGAGTGTAGACACATAAACAGTGTACACATTATATTAAAGGCAGATAATGCTGTGCTGTGCTAAGTCACTCAGTCATGGTCAATTCTTTGACCCCTTGGACTGTTCTTACCAATACAAAAAAGGCAAAACTGCTAGAAAGGTTTAAGCAAAACTGCTTTTGTCTCCAAAGAATACTATTGCTTATATAAAATCCTAAAAAATCTAATTAGATAAGCTGCCAGAACTAATGGGTGAATTAAGCAAGTGACTGAATACACACTCATATATACAAATTGTATTTATATATAGTAGCAATAAGCAATTTAAAAACAAAATCAATAATTCAACTACACTTAAAATAGAATCTCCAAAAGCATGAACTATATTCGGATGAATTTAGTAAAGTAAATATAAGACCTGTACACTAAAAATTGCAAAGCATTGCTAAAGAAATTATAGAAAGCAAATATGTAGGGATATGCCTGGCTTAATAAGAGTTGGGCCTGACTGAAGCAACTTAGCTTTAAGATTAGAAGACTCATATCCTTTGTTATATGCTTCCAAATAGACCAAAATATTTAATGCATCTCAATTAAAATTCCAGTAGAAGTTCTGGAACTTGCCAGGGTGGTTGCTAAAAATATGTCATGGTTTAGTATCTAAGTCATACCCAACTCTTGCAGCCCCATGGATTGTAACCTGTGAGGCTCCTTTGTGAATGGGATTTCCCAGGTATGAATACTGGAGTGTGTTGCCATTTCCTTTACCAGGAGATCTTCCCAACCCAGGGATCATACCCAGATCTCCTTCATTGCAGGAGGTCTCCTGCATCATAGGCAGATTCTTTATTGACTGAGCCACAAGGAAACCCAAATGACTTAGAATAGCAACAGTTTTAAAAAGAAATTCTTATTTTACTATAAACAAGTATGCCACTTTAAATAGCAATTTCATGATAACTAACTCTATAATCTTAAATATTAAATGATATTAATGTTAATTGAGTTTGCTTTTAGATTTCCTGATAAAT
>SJYQ01002054.1:0-36009 GCA_006410935.1 Redunca redunca
CTCCTTTTCCTATTTGGAACCAGTCTGTTGTTCCATGTCCAGTTCTAACTGTTGCTCCCTAACCTGCTAGTAATGCTCAAAATTCTCCAAGCCGGTCTTCAACAGTACGTGAACCATGAACTTCCAGATGTTCAAGCTGGATTTAGAAAAGGCAGAGGAACCAGAGATCAAATTGCCAACATCCACTGGATCACTGAAAAAGCAAGAGAGTTCCAGAAAAACATCTACTTCTGCTTTATTGACTATGCCAAAGCCTGTGACTGTGTGGACCACAACAAACTCTGGAAAATTCTTCAAGAGATGGGAATACCAGACCACCTGACCTGCCTCTTGAGAAATCTGTATGCAGGTCAGGAAGCAACATTTAGAACTGGACATGGAACAGCAGACTGGTTCCAAATCAGGAAAGGAGTACATCAGGGCTGTATATTGTCACCCTGCTTATTTAACTTATATGCAGAGTACATCAAGTGAAATGTCAGGCTGGATGAAGCACAAGCTGGAATCAAGATTGCTGGGAGAAATATCAGTCACCTCAGATATGCAGATGACACTACGCTTATGGCAGAAAGTGAAGAACTAAAAAACCTTTTGGTGAAAGTGAAAGAGGAGAGTAAAAAAGCTGGCTTAAAGCTCAATGTTCAGAAAACTCTGATCATGGCATCTGGTCCCATCACTTCCTGGCAAATAGATGGGGAAACAGTGGAAACAGTGTCAGACTTTATTTCTGGGGGCTTCAAAATCACTGCAGATGATGACTGCAGCCATGAAATTAAAAGATGCTTGCTCCTTGGAAGAAAAGCTATAACCAACCTAGACAGCATATTAAAAAGCAGAGACATTACTTTGCCAAGAAAGGTCTAGTCAAAGCTATGGTTTTTCCAGTAGTTATATATGGATGTGAGAGTTGGACTATAAAGAAAGCTGAGCACCAAAGAATTGATGCTTTTGAACTATGGTGTTGGAGAAGACTCTTAAGAGTCTCTTGGACTGCAAGGAGAGCCAACCAGTCCATTCTGAAGGAGATCAGTCCTGAATATTCATTGGAAGGACTGATGTTGAAACTCCAATATTTTGGCCACCTGAAGGGAAGAACTGACTCATTGGAGAAGACCCTGATGCTGGGGAAAATTGAAGGCAGGAGAAGAAGGGGACGACAGAGTATGAGATGGTTGGATGGCATCACCAACTCAATGGACATGAGTTTGAGTAAACTCCAGGAGTTGGTGATGGACAGGGAGGCCTGGCGTGCTGCAGTCCATGGGGTCGCAGAGTCAGACATGGCTGAACGACTCAACTGAACTGAACTAAAAGTAGGTTTAAGTCCATCCTGTTTAAAATCACTGCTTCACACCACCACCCTTTAACACACAATTCTTTTTTAAAAGATCATCTTAAATTTGCAACTTCCCCCACACTGTCCATCCTAGGCAGAATCAATTTAGTTACTGATTACATGTATTTGCATCATTTCTTTACTAACTCCCTCAAAGCATTGTAGTCGTACATGGATAGAATTCAGTCATTAAATATTTATTATGTGGTGGTGCTAGTGGTAAAGAACCTACCCATCAGTGCAGGAGATTTAAGAGACAAACACCTAATATTTGTATTAATATTATATATATGTGTATATATATATATACATACACACATATATGGGGCTTCTCTGGTGACTCAGTGGTAAAGAATCCATTTGCCAATGCAGGGGATGCAGGTTAGATCCCTGGGTTAGGAAGATCCCCTAGAGGAGGGCATGGCAACCCATTTGCCTGTTCTTGCCTGGGAAATCCCATGGACAGAGGATCTTGGTGGGCTACAGTCCATAGGGTGCAAAGGGTCAGACATGACTTAGTGACTAAAGAACAACAAACACGTGCTATAATAGGTGTTCAATGTGCTGTGGAAACACAAGAAGGAGTGTTTAGTTCTTAGACGTGAGAGAGATCAAATGAGCTACAGAGATGCTAAAGGTGAAATTTCAGCTAACCTTGAAGAATATAAGTTGGAGTTCATCAGAGAGGCAATGGATAACCAAGAAGGTTGTAAAGATAAGAAATTCTCCTTTCCTTCAAAAATCAGCAATTTCCAGGTTTTCAAGTTGGAGGCAGGAGGCAGTGACGGCCAGGAGGAAATAACTAATATTTGTGTTAATGTTACATATGTATGTATATAGGACTTCCCTGGTGGTTCAGTGGTAAAGAATCTGTCTGCCAATGCAGGAGACATATGCAGGAGGTGCAGGTTCTATCCCTGGGAAGACCCCCTGGAGAAGGGAATGGCAATCCACTCCAGTATTTTTGCCTGGGAAATCCCACAGTCAGAGGAGCCTGGCAGGCTACAATCCATGGGGTTGCAAAAGAACTGGACACAACTTAGGGACTAAGGCAACTAAACAACAGCAATATATGTACATGGAGTATAGGATATGTATTCTACATCTGTTATTTCAATTTAATCCTCAAAACAGTAGGTATTGCCCTTGTACTCCTTTTATAAGAAAAGGAACCCTGGGCTTCCGTGGTGGTGTAATGGATAAGAATCTGCCTGCCAGTGCAGGAGATACCAGTTCGATCCCTGGTCTGGGAAAACTCCACATGCCACGGAGCGACTAAGCCCATGTATCACAGCTACTGAGCCTGTGCTCCACAGCAAGAGAAGCCACTGCAGTGAGAATCCCGTGCACTGAAACGAAGAGTAGCTCCTGCTCCCCACAACTAGAGAAAGCCTTCCCAAAAGCAATGAAAACCTAGCACAGCCAAAAATAAATAAATAAAGAGAAAAATAACTCTAGTTAAAAAAAAAAAAGATAAGAAACCCTGGGACAACAAAGTCCCAGATTTTGAACTGAGACATTTTATCTTCATAAACTGCTCTTAATCACTATACTGTTAGAAATGCAATTGGACACGGTGGGGAGAGAAGAAGGTAGGGTGAACTGGGAAAATAGCATTGACATATATACACTACCATATATTAAACAGTGTGAAGCTGCTGTATCTCACAGGGAGCTCAGGTCAGTGCTCTGTAATGCCCTAGAGTGGTGGGATGGGTTGGGAGAGACTCAAGAAGTAGGGGATGTATGTATACACATAGCTGATTCACTTTATTGTACAGCAGAAACTAACACAATGTTGTAAAGCAGTTATACTGTAATAATAAAATAAAATTTAAAAACAAGAAATGTAACTGAAAAGGGCAGGTTTCTAAGGATCTGTGTGTCATAATGCAGAGTGAATCAGTAGGGTCTTTTAGGGACAAATACAGTAATTGAAGAACAGCTAAGGCAGAAACATGAAGCATCCACCCCTAAGAGAAACCCTGCTCTGTTTCTCCTGCTTTTGCTAACCTCTTATTTCCCAACTATTTGTCAGAAAGAAGAGAAGCAATTGAAATCATCTTAGAGTCTGAGGGGGTCTGGAAAATACATAATGTAGTTAAGACATGAAACAAAGAGCAATGTAACTATTTCTCCCAACCTCCAGGAAAAGTTATATCCAAGAATGAAATTAGGAATATTAAAATGTTAGATATAAGATCAATTCCTATAGGTTGGAAGATTACTATAAAATGACTACTAATAGGTACAGGGTTTCTTTGGGGAATTATGAAATGATTCTCAAATTAGATAATGGTGATTTTTGCAGAACTCTGTGAATGTACTAAAAACTGCTGNTGATTTTTGCAGAACTCTGTGAATATACTAAAAACTGCTGAATTATATACTTTAAAGGCTGAATTTTATGTTATGTGAATTTTTTATTAAAATTCAATAAAACCCTTATTTTATAAATAAATAAGCCTATACTAGAAATTAAATAATAAATCTACTTCTATCACAGGTATGAAAAAAGAAGAAGAGGGACTTCCCCAGCAGTCCAGTGGTTCAGACTGTGTGCTTCAATGCAGGAGGTGAAGGTTCCATTCCTGATCGGGAAACTAAATTCCCATACACTTTATGGCAAAAAAAAAAAGAAGAAGAAGAAGAAAAGATGAGCCCCTGTTGAAGAGCTAATAAACTGTGACACAAAAATTCAATCAAGTGTGATTTCTGATAACCAGCCTGTACACTAGCATTTATTCATCCAATACGTGTTTTAACCACCTATATTATAGGTCCTGTGTGCAGTGCTAAGAATATAATGGCAGCAGAGATGACTTGTTAAGTGACTGCACCACAGATGGTGATTGGGGACATGGCATCTAAGAAAGCAGAGTCCAGGAGGGCAAATATTGGCAGAATTTCTTCAGCACATCTAGAGGTGAGGGTACTCTGGCCCACAAACAAATCTATGTAGCCGACTTCCCTGGTGGTCTAGTGGTTAAGAATCTGCCTGTCAATGCAGATGACACAGTTTTGATCTCTGGTCCGGGAAGATTCCACATGCTATGGAGCAACTAAGATCATATGCCACAACTTCTAAGCCTGTGCTCTGGAGCCCGTGTGCTGCAACAAGAGAAGCCCACACACCACAACTAGAGAAAGCCCCCACGCAGCAAGGCAGCACAGCCAAAAATAAATAAAATTTCAAAAAAACTTTATCCTATGCAAAGTTAAAATATCATATTTTTTAAAAAAGTATGTAGCAAGAATAATAATAAACTTTAATTAAGAGACTTCCCTGGTGGTCCAGTGGCTAAGACTTTGTGCTTCCATTGCAGGGGGCATAGGTTTGATCCCTGGTAGGGAAACTATGATCCCACATGACACAAAAGGTGACCAAAAAATGAAACAGAAACACCCTGGTGCAGTCAAGTAAATAAAATAAATATTAACAACAAAAACAACAAAAAAACTTTATGAAAATGGAAATGGCAACCCACTCCAGTATTTTTGCCTGGGAAATCCCATGGACAGAGGAGCCTGGCAGGCTACATTACATGAGATCACAAAGAGTCAGAAATGGCTTAGTGACTAAACAACAACTATACAGATTTTGGATTTCTGTCTTTCAGACCTGTGCAAGAATAGATTTCTATTGTTTTAAGCCAAAAACAACAACAACAACAAAAAAAAACCTTTGATTAAGCCCTTATTCTGTGCCAGCCAGTGTAAGTACTTTATAAAATTATTTAAAGTTCAAAACTCTCAGAAAATCATTAAAGATCTGTAATTCCATATTCAAAATCCATAGGACCAGACATGTTCAGGAAATTTCAGGTTTTAGAAAGGTAAAATGCAGAATTCCCTGGCAGTTCAGTGATTAGGACTCTGCACTTGCACTACCAGAGAAGGGGACGACAGAGGATGAGATGGCTGGATGGCATCACTGACTCAATGGATGTGAGCCTGAGTGAACTCTGGGAGTTGGTGATGGACAGGGAGGCCTGGCGTGCTGCGATTCATGGGGTCACAAAGAGTCGGACACGACTGAGCAACTGAACTGAACTGAACTGAGCTGAACTTGCACTACCAAGGACACAGGTTCAATCCCTAGTCCGGGACCTAAGGTCCCACAAGCCATGGGGTACATGGCCAAAAAATAAAAATAGAAAAGTAAAATGGTACATATATATCACCCATAATCAAATAATATTTTTGGAGTAAAAATGTATAAATAGTCTCCAGTATGAGTTTTTAAAAGGCCACGAGTAACCACACTTCTCTTCAGGTCAGGTTCAGCTACCATATGAACTGTCTCCAAGGTAGTATGGATTACAAGGTTTTTTTGGAGTTTGGAGTCATGAATAATCATTTTCCCCATTTATCTGATGAAGAAATTGAAGTAAGAGAGGTCAAGTTGCTTGCCCACAGTCATAAAGCTTATAAAAGGAAGAGACAGAATTTTAACCCAGGCCATCTGACTTAAAAAGCTATATCCTAATTCCACCTGCCCCCCCTGCCAGGTAAATCCCAGCTGTGGACGCAGAGACTCTTGGAGACCTACTCCTCAGGACCTTTGGGGCAGAACACCAGGAATTCTGAGAAATCTCAGAATGTATTTTCCTAAAGAGGAGAAACCTCCAAGTCTGCGGAAATCTAGATCTCAAGCTCCTTCTGCATTTCAGACCTCCCTCTGAGGACCCAGAAGACGTGGCTAGAACAGTTCCCTTCCCCTTCTTTAACCTTCCGACTGGATGTGATTTTGAGCCCCACAGGGCAAAACCCAACCCAGGGCTACAAAGGAGTCTGGACTGTGAGCCTCTGGGAGGGAGGAAAGGGCGGTAGGGCTTTGAGAAGGACCAGGCAGGGGAAAATGAACTCTCAACAACCTACATGACAATGACCTACAGTGTCCTGCCAATGACCCCCTCACGTTTGAAAGTCATGTTTTAACATTCTATCTTTAAACCTCTGATCTCCACACCCCACTCCCACCCCCTACTGTTAGGCTTCCGAGCAAGGCTATCAATCCAAAGAGGAATTTCATCTCTGACCTTTGTCCCCAGGCCTGGCAGCTCACATGGGTAACCCACCCTCTCCCAAAGTTGGCCGAGGGACAACCCAACCAACCTCGCCACACATCCCCCACTCTGTCCTTTCGTTGACTATGTGGCTTCTGCCAGATTCTACCTGTAACTGACTTCATCTCTCAAGTTGGATGTTTGACTGCTCTACCCCCTACAACCAGGAGCCATGCCAGCTGGACACACTCTCCTTCCGGGGCCCCTGGCAGCCAGCAAGGAAGGAGCCGAGACCACAGCTGTTGAGACCCTGAACCCCGGGGTTGCAGCTCTGTCTCAGGTGCATAGCTCAAGGAAGCCCCTTGGCGATGATCTGCTCCTTGTTCCTTGCCTTCCTGGTCCTGGCTGCAGCCATGGTGGCCGCTCCCAGAGCTGACAGACAGTGTCCAGCATGCGGGGAGCCTGCCTTGGACGTGGAGAGCCACCGGGAGCTGCTGCTTAACCTGGCCAAGAGGAGCATCCTGGACAAGCTGCGCCTCAGCCAGCGCCCCACCCTGGGCCGGCCTGTGTCCCGAGCTGCTCTGCGGGCTGCCCTGCAGCGCCTCCACGGGCCCCCACAGGGGGCGCTTCCGGAAGCCGATGGGGGACAGGAGTATGAGATCATCAGCTTTGCCGAGACAGGTGGGTTCTTGGCCTGTAGATCTTCCCCCAAACTCGATCTCCTCAGGAAACGAAAAGCTTCCTCCCCGATATCTAACCTCTGACTTTTTCCCCAAAACCATCCCAACTCTGGTCTCTCACAGCCTATAGTCTCCTAATCCCAGGCTCCCAACCCCACCCACCCAAGCGCTCCCTTATAAATTTAGACTTGGGCACCTGAGAAGTGGGTACCTTTCACTTCTCTTTGAGACTGCCTACCCCTATCTCCCCTGGTTCCTCTCTCGGCAGGCCCCACACACTTCCACAGGCTGTGATGTGAGCCCAACCACTCCCTGAGCCTGGACTCGGGGTCTGGGAACTGGAGAGTCTGTCCCTCCTCTGGCCCCAGGATCCAGCCTCTCTGTACCCCATTCTCCCTAGATACCTCATTTGGGTAAAAGGTAGAAAAGTGAAACACTCTGATTACAATTTCGCTCCACTGACTCCTGTCCTCTTGCCTTGATTACCTTGGGTCCCCACATCAGAACAGGGTCAAAATGGGTCTCAGAAGGATATTTAAAGGATAGACAAAGAACAAGGATGGGGTAGAGAATTTAGTGGGCAGCTGGAGAGAATATCAAGAATTCAGAGACAGGGGAATTCTTTAGTAGTCCAGTGGTTTTGGAGTAGGAAATGGCAACCCACTTCAGTGTCCTTGCCTGGAAAATTTCATGGATGGAAGAGCTTGGAGGGCAGGCTGCAGTCCATGGGGCCACAAAAAGTGGGACGTGACTGAGCATGCATGCCAGTGGTTTAGGACTCTGCACCCTCATGGCTGAGGGCCCAGGTTCAATCCCTGATTGAGGAACTAAGATCTCAGAAGCCTCAATGTGGGGCCAAAAAAAAAAAAGAATTCAGAGACAGGATCTGAGAAACAGAACATAAACAAGTGGTCTCTCTTGCCTCTGAGCTTCTTGCAAGTTTTGTCTTAGGTTTGGAAGGCCCTCCCCAATCCTGGTCCCTTTCCTTGGGTCAGCATCTGCTCCCTTCAAGGCCCAGCACCCCTATCCTGAAAACACCCACCCTGACTTGAGGCTGAGGATCTCCCTCTCTTGTGGCCCCCATACCCTCACCCAGAACCTGGACCTTCCTTGTGGAATTGCCTGTTTCCAGGTTTTCTATGAAGTCTGTCTTCCCATAGAATTCAACCCCTTGAGTTCAGGAACTGTCATTTATTCCTCACATTGTCACCAGAGACTAGTATATAGTAGAAATAACTAACACTTATACAATATTTGGGCTTCCTTGATGGCTCAGTGGTAAAGAACCTGCCTGCGATGCAGGAGACACACAAGACTCGAGTTTGATCCCTGGGTCCTGAAGATCCCCTGAAGGAGGGCATGGCAACCTACTCCAGTATTCTTGCCTGGAGAATCCTATGGACAGAGAAACCTGGCAGGCTACAATCCATAGGGTCACAAAGAGTCAGGTGTGACTGAAGCAACCAACCGAACACGCACACATACAATGTTTACAGTGTTCTAAACCTTTTGCAGATACTAACTCCTTGAGAGCCTCACAAGTCAGGTAGGCAAATAATATTGTTGTCTGTATTTTAGAAGTGATGAAACTGAGGCTCAAAGAGGTTGAGTAGATAGTCAAGGTCATATGACCAGTAAGTGGTGAAACCAGACAGCCTGAGTCTCAAGTCCTTGACCTTGACCATTATTACCAATCTGCCTCTTGCAAACAGAGTAGATGCTTGACAACCAACCAAACCATTCTGTAGGTCAGCTTGACCATGTCTAGAGTCCCCAGTGATGAATGAGACCCTATTCCAGCTCAAAAAAGTGTTTTTCTGCTCATAATTAAGAACACAAACTCTGGAGCCAGATAAACTGGGCTCAAATTCTGGCTCAGCTACTTACTAATATATGTCCTGGGTTGTTGATAGTTTTCTCAGTTGCAAAACAGAGATAATGAGAGGATAGTTGAGAGAATTAAGTGAACTAATTAATGTACTTAGAAAGCATGGGCTTCCCTGGTGGCTCAAACAGTAAAGAATCTGCCTGCAATGCAGGAGACCCAGATTCAATCCCTGGGTCGGGAAGATCCCCTGATGAAAGGAATGGCAACCCACTCCAGTATTCTTGCCTGGAGAAACCCACGGACAGAGGAGCCTGGCGGACTACAGTACAAGGAGTTGCAAAGAGTTGGACAGGACTGAGCGACTAACACTTTCACTTTCTTTCACTTAGAAAGGAGAAGGTGGGAGGGAACTTAGAAGACTCAGCTTCTGCCCATGAAGAGTTTAGGAATAAATTACCTAGAATACAGGCAGAATGAAAGTAATGCTGGATGAGGACACAAGCACCTGATGGCCAGAAGTCAGTCACTGGGACCTGACGGGATGGGGAAACTTTCAGAAGTTTACAGACAGGCTAGACTGTACAGGAAGTTTGACTTCAATGGGTAAAGAATGGTAAACAACATCCTAAATGGAAAAACACGGACAAAAATCTGAAGAAACGGACTGCATTTGGAGTTGAAGCTAGTTTGGAGTGGATGAACACAAGGTGGACAATGGCCATGAAACCATGAGTCCTTTGAAGACCATAATCCTGGTTGTTTTTATAATTATTTATTGCTGTCACCATCCTATCTGCAACTAAGCCTTTTAATTTATTTTTTTAATGTTTATTTTATTTTTTGTTACACTGGGTCTTCATCGCTGTGCACAGGCTTCTCATTGCCGTGGCTTCTCTTGTTGCAGAGCACAGGCTCTAGGCATGGGGGCTTCAGTGGTTGCAGCACGTGATCTCAGCGGTTGTGGCTTATGGGCTCCAAACTGTGGGCTCAGTAACTGCGTCTCATGGGGTTAGTTGCTCCTCGCATGTGGGATCTTCCCAGATCATGGGTCAAATCCATGTCCCCTGCATTGGCAGGTGGATTCTTTACCACTGTGCCTCCTGGTTGGTTTTTTTTTCACCTTTGTATCCCTGATGCTTAGCCTAGTTCCTGGCACATTGTGGCAGCAATGACCATTACCAGGTATTGATTGTACCTGCCTCCTCTCAGTTAATCCTTGCATAAAGTAGACTTTATCATTCCCTGGTCACTCAGACAGTAAAGGATCTGCCTGCAATGCCAGAGACCCAGGTTCGATCCCTGGGTCGGGAAGATCCCCTGGAGATTCCCCTGGAGTAGATCCCTTGAAGATCCCCAGTAGGATCCCCTGGAGAAGGAAATGGCAACCCACTCCAGTATCCTAGCCTGGAGAATTCCATGGACACAGGAGCCTGGCAGGCTACAGTCCACTGGGTCGCAAAGAGCGACTAACGTTTTATCATTCCCATTTTAAGAATGCAGAAACTGAAACTCGGAGAAGATAATTTACATGGCCAAGGTCATACAGCTTACAAAGGGCAGAATTCAAACACAGTTCTCTCTGACTTTAAAGTCTATATACTTTCCGTATTTGCTAATCAGTGAATGAATACAACATTCAGGCTGGAGGGGGTGTGACCCAAAATGAACTTTGGAGATGAGAATGACTGATCCCTGGATCCTATCTTCTACATTTAAATACTTTAGTTTCAAGTTTTCATTCCAGCTTAAGCTATCATCTCCACCATTGTGTGAAAGAGAAGATCTGAGAATTGTTCTTGCTGGAGATACAAAGAGAAAGAGCTTGGGGCCCTGGAGAAACCAGGGGAAGAACCTCCAGTGGTGTCCTGACACTGGCTCAGACTGGCTCTTGAGGCCTGATGGTGAATATCAGCCAACTGTGCATTCAGTGGTATCACATTGGTAGTCTGAAATTGGCCAATATAGGAGAATGTATTCCTCAGAAATTGGCTAACACTATTAATCAGCGCCTTTTCCCCCGACTCTGGAATCCAGTTGTTAAATATTTACCAGCACAACATTGCCTTTGACCTAAAAATTCAAGTTATCTGTTTCCCGAATACCTAACGTACAATGCTGAGACAGGAATGGGATAACCATAATAGATACACCTGTTCAAAATGGGAGACGGGAGGAAGACACAGAGCAGTCACTGGTTCATGAAAATTCTACCTTAAGTCTGGAATTCCTTTAGTTAAGGCCTTTTTCTGCGATTTTCCTCTCCTCTTAAGAAGAGCCCACCATTGCTCTCTTCGGCTTCTAGATCTGCTCTCTCGACCCTTAGTGCCAGCCCCAGATGTCTTTACTTTTAAATAAAAGTGGCCTGTGTTTGCAGCAGAGTAGTTTTCTCAGCTTGCATCTGCCCAAAAAAGTTGGGGACCTGGAGACTTCTTTTCATTCTGAGTCATCTCTATCTCTTTTAGTCCAAACTGGTGCTGCTTCCACTATTAAAATTCTCTTTAACACTCTGTGAACCTTCTAAATAATAAATTATAGTCTACTCAATCAGACAAAAGGCACTCCATTCTATCAAGACAGATGCCCATCTTTAGGTTATAAGTCAGGGTGCTGGGGGATAAGATTCTTAGAAACCCTTTTGTCTAGTTGACAGAATCTATAGAAAAACATCTTACATTTTAGATCTTTGAACTTCCCTAGTGGCCCAGTGATTAAGACTCTGTGCTTCCACTGCAGGAGCACTGGTTCCATCCCTGGCTGGGGAACTAGTGTGATGGGAAAAAAAAAAAAAGATCTTAACAAAGATGTTAGATCCTAACAAAAGGTCTTAGAGCTTACCCTTTACTGTTTTGATCATAACTCTGAAGCCATGTTTTACCTGCAGTGTCCTGGGGCTGATTTTTGCCCTGAGACCATTTCTTAGTTTGAGAATCTTTTGCCAGACAGAATTGAGGAATGAAAAAATATTTTATTGTTCAATCTAACAAGTCCTGTTGGAAAGTTTTCCTCTAAATTCTGCTTGAACATTGAACAGTTCCTTTTTTAGTTCATCTCACTCTTGAGATGCCTTATCATAGGCAGCTAAAATAAGCCAATTGGCACTTTCAACATTCTGCCTGGAAATATCTTTAGCTAAATTCACAACTTTGTTAGATACCATTTCTAGCTTCCAAGTTACCAGAGATGATAGCCAATACATAATACAGGTTCCCCTTTCTCTAGCTCCCAACAGCGGTTTCTTCACTGTCCTTCCTGCCTTCACTAACAGTCTCCCTGCTGTCCTTCCATCCCTTGTCTGCCACCCAGTCTCTAAGCCTGTACTGCATATTTTAAGCCTTTGCTATGGTGTACCCCACTTTGGATACTTATTTCTGTTTTAGTTATCCATTAATATAGCAGATCAGCTCAAACACTGAGGCTTAAAGCAAAAAAAAAAATCAGTATTTTCTGTGGTTTTGTAGTTTGACTGGACTTATTCTGGACAGTTCCTTCACTTGATGTGGGATTGCTGAGGTCATTCAAGCAATTGCATTCTCAGACGGGGCTGAAATCTCTAGGATGGTCTCTGATCTTCTGAAGTCTCTCTCCACATGGCTCTTCATCATTCAGTAGTCTAGCCCAAGTTTCTTTAAAGCATTTAGAGGCTTCCTGGACTCCTCTGGCAGTCCAGTGGTTAAGACTCCACACCTCCAGTACAGGAGGCGCAGGTTCAATAACCAGTCAGGGAACTAAGGTCCTGCATGCGGCCAGATGAAAAAAAACAATTTAAAATAAAGGTTTCCTTCCAAGAGGAGGAAGCCTCAAAGTACTTATTAAGTATCTACTTGCACCGTGCTTGCTTACCTCTCATTGGCCAAATCAAGTCACGTGCCAAGCCCAGAATTAATATGGGAAGGGATTGCACAAAACCGTGAATATTGGGAGGTGTTGTTCACTGATGGTCAACAGTCTAAAAGTCTACCACAGCCCCTGCTGGTCCTGTGTCTGCCTGCCATAACTGGGGAGACTTACGAGGTTCTAAAAGGTAAGAGTGCTTACTGACCTAACAAGGAAAGATTAGCTGGGCCAATTAGACTCTTCTTTAAGGATTTTGGAATTGGAACACTGAAGAATCAGGTCACTTAGCTGGGAAGAGCTAAGTTAAAAGTTCTGTAGACTCAGGAGCTGGGGCCACCATTTAGGGACCTGAGGAAGCTCACAGGGAGACAAAAGTAGATCCTCAAAAAGAGAAGAAGGGAGTAGACTTACATAGGAAGACTGAGATGACTGAGATCTTGTAGACTTTCAGAGCTGTCTAGAACAACCATATTCCAGGTTTTACAATTCACACCAAGTCTAGTTGAATTTTAGTTTCTGCTCTTTTATGCCCATGAGCGTATCAGTGACATTCCCACAATAAAGCATTCTTTACTTAAATAAAAAAGGGTCACTAAGGCCAAAGCATAATGGCATTTAATTGCCTCCTAAAACAGGTGTATTCATCAATAAGTTTTTTTAAACTATGAATTTTATGACCTAGCCTTTTGGAAAATAATTCTGATGTCAGCATAAAATAAGAATGAAAGATCTGACTTCCCTGGCAGTCCAGTGGTTAAGACTTTACCTTTCAACACAGGAGGTGGGGATTCAATCCCTGGTCAAGGAATTAAGATTCCACATGCCTCGCGGCCGAAAAACCAAAGCATCAAACAGAAGCTATGTTGTAACACATTCAAAACAGACTTTAAAACTGGTCCATTAAAAAAAATGAATTAAAAAAAAAAAAGGATGAAAAGCCATCCACTCAAAAAGTGTTTATTGAATGCCTATTATGTGCCAGGTGCTAGGGATACAGTGGTGGGCCACACAGACACAATCTGTACCTTTGTGGAGTGTACATCCTGGCTGGGAGTGGGGATGGGGGAAGAAGAGGGAAGGAGAAGCGTATAGTCAACAAATGAGCAAAAAAGCCAAGATGATTACAGAGAGTGACAGTGGCTATAAAGACCAGTTAAACAGGGTAGTGTATTAAAGAGACAAGGGTAAAGTTGAAGGCTGTTTTAGCTAGGTCAGTCAGGGAAGCCCCTCTAAAGAAGCGAATTTGAACTGAATGGCAAGAAGGAGCCAGTCATTCAACATTCTTGGAAAGACATTCCAGGCAGGGGAAATAGCAAGTGTGAAGGCCATGAGGTGGGTCCATGCTTCGTAAAAGTTCAAGGAACAGGAAAAAAACAGTATAGGTAGAATATAGTCATTAAGTGGCAGAATGCCTCAACATACAAGTTTTCTATGCTGTGTGTGTGTGCTAAGTTGCTTCAGTTGTGTCTGACTCTGAATGTCCATGGACTATAGCCTGCCAGGCTCCTCTGTCCATGGATTTCTCTAGGCAAGGATGTTAAGGGGTTTATGTATTCTAATTTTGGCTGTTCTGAGTCTTCACTGCAGTGTGCAGGCTCTTCCTTGTGGTGACTAGGCTTCTCTAGTTGTGGCACTAGGGCTTAGCTGCACCACAGCATGTGGGATCTTAGTTCCCCAAGGATCAGGGATTGAACTCATGTCCTTTGCATTGGAAGGTGGATTCTTAACCACGGGACCACCAGGGAAGTCCCTGTTAAGGGGTTTAGATTTTATTCAAATAGCAATGGGAAAACTTTGAAGGATTTTAAGCTGAGACGATTAGGCTGATCAGATTTATGCTATAAAAAAATTACTCTGGGACTTCCTTGGTGGTCTAGTGGTTAAGACTCTGTGCTTCATCTGCAGTAGGTGCGAGTTTGATCCCTGGTTAGGGAACTGAGATCCCACATGCCACATAACACAGCCAGGAAAAAAAAAATTACTCTGACTAATGTGTGAAGAATGGTTTTGTGGGCAAGAGTGAACCAGTCACTTGGCAAGCTATTGCCATAGTTCAAGAAAAAGATGATTGTGGGTTGAACTAATGTATGGTAGAGGAGGTGGTTAAGTGAAATTACATTATGAACTGGAGATATAGTTGACAGGTCTGCAGATAATTTCAAAGAAGGGAATGAGGGCAAGCAAGACTTTGGTTTAAGCAATACCTTTATAGGGAAAGGGCAGGTTGAAGAAGGAACAGGTTTGAGTTGGGGGTCGGGGAGGATAAACCTAGAGTTCTTCTCTGAACTTGAAAAGTTTGAGATAGCATTGGATATCCCAGTGGAATATCAGATCTATGGCTGGTTATACAAGACTGAAGCTCAGGGAGAGGTCAGGGCCACAGATATAGGTATCTGGGGAGTTATCAGCATATAGATGAAATTGAAAGCCAAGGGAATTGATGGGATCTTTCTGGGAGAGAGAACAGAAAGAGAAGCGAAGGGAGCTGAGGACCTCCAACATTTAGAGGTCAGGCAGAGGAAGAGGAGCTGTCAGCCAAAGAGACCAAGATAGAGTGGCCAGAGTCTTGGAGGCCAAGAGAAGGAAGTATTTCCAGAAGGAGGGAATGGTCCACTGCCTCAAACACCTGCTTGAAGTTCAGGTAAGGCCAATACAGAGATGAAACCATGTGCATATGGCAGTGTGGACGGTGTTAGTGATCCTGACAGGAGCAGGAGTGGAGGGAGCAGAAATCCAATTCATGTGTTTCAGTAGGTCAGGCGAGAGATGAAGAGGGGGAATCGGGCAGCAGTGATAGGCACAGGAAGAAATCCAGAGCCATTTTCTTTTGGTCGAGCTCCATAGCATGTGGGATCCTAGTTCTTTGACCAGGAATTGAACCCACGCCCCTCGCACTAGAAGCATGGAGTCTTATCCACTGGACAGCCAGGTAAGTCCCTATGCCAGTCATTAGAACCACTCTGGTGAGGAACTGGATGTGGAGAATAAGGGAGGTGATCTTAGGGTTTCTAAAGATGATAAGCAAAGTAATGGTGCCACCAATTCTAAGAACAGAAAGAGAGGTATATAGGGAGGAAAATAATGATTTCTACATTTCCACAGAATGTGGCAAAATTAAGCAGTTAGAAGTTTAGGCCTGAAGCTTGGTGATTCCCAAGGTGCAAAATGGTCTGGACTGGACTGACAGATTCAGGAATCACTAGCATGAGATTTGCGTTGGCTGCCCACAACTGTGGGTCAGGGCTCCCCTCAGTGTAGAGCAAGAGGAAATGGGACTTCCCTGGGGGTCCAGTGCTTAAGACTCCGAGCTTCCACTGCATGGGGGTGGGCAAGCTCGATCCCTGGTTGGGGAAATAAAGGTAAAAAAAAAGGAAATGAAGGTCAAAGACAGACCAAAGAACTTTTGCCCTGGAGGGATGGTCAGAGAAAAAAGAAAAGCCAGTAAAAAAAATTAAGGAAGAATCCTAAGAGAGTTGTGAGAAGAGATTTTTAAGAAGGAAAGGGTCCTTAACAGTGCCAGGACTGTGGTTGAGAAGGAACGCACAGGGAGGTAGCAGGTAGAATTGACACTCAGAAGGCCACAATGACTGGGGCTTCTTGTGTCCACAGGCCTCTGCAACACCACCCAGACTCGTCTGGATTTCCACTTCTCCTCTGACAGCTCAGCTGGTGGCTTGGAGGTCCAGCAGGCCAGCCTCATGTTCTTTGTACAGCTCCCTCCGAATACCACCTGCCCTCTGAAGGTAAGGGTCCTTGAGCTTAGCCCACGTGACACCAACCTCACTTCGGCCACTCAGCACCTGCTGGAGGTAGACGACAGTGGCTGGCACCAGCTTCTCCTGGGGCCTGAAGCTCAGACTGCTTATAGCCAGGGGCACCTGGCCCTGGAGCTGGCCCCCGAAGGACAGGTGGCCTGGAGCCCAGTCATCCTGGCTGGGGCTGCACACAGGCCTTTCGTGACAGCTCGGGTGAGAGTCGGGGGCAAGCACCGGCTTCGTCGTCGAGGCATCGACTGCCAGGGCGGGTCCAGGATGTGCTGTCGACAAGAGTTCTTCGTGGACTTCCGGGAGGTCGGATGGCACGACTGGATAATCCAGCCTGAGGGCTATGCGATGAACTTCTGCACAGGGCAGTGCCCCCTGCACGTGGCAGGCATGCCTGGCATCGCCGCCTCCTTTTACACCTCGGTGCTCAATCTTCTCAAGGTCAACACAGCTGCAGGCACCACCCGGGGGAGCTCATGCTGTGTGCCCACCATCCGGCGCCCCCTCTCTCTTCTCTACTATGACAGGGACAGCAACATTGTCAAGACTGACATACCTGACATGGTGGTAGAGGCCTGTGGGTGCAGTTAGTCTGTGTGTGGCACAGGCAGCTGGGAGGAGGAGGAACAGGCAAACACACCCTGACGGAGGTGCTCTTCCTTGATAGTAGGGTGTGGCCCTCTTACTGCCTCTGACCAGAAGATGGACACCCTCTTCCTGAGCAACTTGGGGAAACTTTTCCCCACTTTGATGTGAGGAGATCTTCATCACATCTCCTTGGATGTGATCTAAGGAGAGCCATGGTACCATCTTCATAATGACTAGCCCCTTTCTGGGGCAGAGTCCATTCAGCAAGCCCCATGTGCTCAACTGCCACCCCACGGACTCCGATCCATCTCCAACCATGAGCAGTGCCATCTGAGTCCCAGACACCCACAGCCCAACTGCAATCCCACCCACAATCCACGGTGCCTCCCTGCCCTTTCTACTGCACGTCCCCCACTACAGGATGAGTTGGCCAGCCCCGTTCCTTGCTTTTCTGGATCTCTAGAGAGTCCCTCCCTTAGATTCATCAAACATTACATCCTCTTTATGTCTTGAGCCCTTTTCCCTCTGACTTGCCCAGTGGGTTGCTAAAGCCTCTCTTGGCATGCCTTCATTCACTCTTTGTCCTTCTCCATCTGGCTCTGTACCCTTGGGGGCGGGCTCACCTGAGTTCCTTTGGCCTCTGGCTTCCTGCTGAGTTTGACTGGCTTAGCAAACTAGCAAGAATGGAAAGCTCTTACAAGCCAAGAGCGTGGAAGCAGGGATACCAGAACTTGGGCAGAGCTGGAGCTGTGGAGGGGGTGGGGACCGGGACAGGAATTATAGGGATATAGGCATAGCCACAGTCACACAGAACCATGGAACCTAGGCAGAGGGAGAGGAATAAGAAACACACTGGCCTCTGTCTCCTCTTAGCCTTTGATCTGCCTTTTGCTAGTTCCTGAGTGCTTCAACATCCCTCCTCAGTTCCCTTAACCCTGCCCATACCTCTGAAAAGAGGTCCTTCTTTGAGTCTTCTTAGTGATGCAAACATAGACAGCTGAGTGGGTCTTTTATTTCCTGCCAGGACCCTGATTGGTACCCCTGATGACACAGAGCCTGCCTGCCCTGCCCACTTTTCTCTCCTCACAGTCTCCTTAGGGCTGAACTTTATGTCTGTCCCTCACATCATGACTCCTCCTTCCCTAGGCTGCCTCCTTTCTTAGGCCCCATCCTACCTCCTAGAACCATCTTCACTGGTCTTCTAGCTAATAAAGACCTGGGCTTTACTTGCTCCTCTCCTCCCTCTGTCCTCGGTCTGAGAGATGAGACAGATCACTGTTCAACCAGTAAGTAAGTGACAACCTGTGGGCACACACATGGTGGGAGGCAGAGACAAGGCACCCTTCCTTCACTGATCCTCAGGGCTCCAGCCAGGAGTCCTGTCTGGGAGATTGAACTGGCCAAGGGCCACTTGAGTAGGATGGGGAGAAGAAAAGGAAAGTCTGGGGAGAGGAGAGGGAGGCATTTGCTCTGAGACTGGGTCCTCTCCAGACCTTTGCCCTCTTCCCCCACCGTCTTCCCCCCACCCCCGTTAGCTGGACAGCCCTGAACCATGGGGTCGATATTGTCTGCAACCCAAGGCCGAGATTGTGCAAAACCCATGTGTCCTTTGGGAAACGTGCTGTCTGTGTTTGTTCAGCATATAACCCCCTCCTATCCAGGTCTGAGGTCCCTGGAAAAGGCACCCTAAAGGATAGAGTCTGAAAGACCTCCTGGAGAAAGGCAAATCTGAGCTGCGGGCTTTGTGAGCAAATGCTTACTTGCTCAGAAGTTCTCTTCCTTTGACTTTATGAGCTCTTCACCTAAGGAGAGAATCTAAGGAAGCCTTCTGGTGCTTGGCTGCCCTCTTCCACCACTGTCTCCCACCCCAAATCCACCTCCTCCCAAATTTAACCGCCCTCTTTCCAACTATAGCTTCAGTCCTCAGGGTCAAGACTAAGGTGAGGTGAAGTGAGGTACTTGCCTTGGAGACAGAATATTAAGGAGATGTCAAAAATCCCATCAGTCAAGATAAATAATATTTTAATGCAATATTTTAAAAAAATCAATGCAAAAATATCCAAGATGAACAAAATAGCAAATTTTAAAATAAACTAAATGTAACAGGAATCAGTATTATTCCTTCTCTTTTTTGGCTCTGCTTTTGACAAAAAAGAAACAGTGGAATTGTCCTCTTCCCAACCTTTTCCTCCAGCGCTCCCTGGCCCCTGACACTAGGCTCCTCAGGCTTTTCTCTGTAGGGCAAGATACTCACTCAGGCTCCTTCTACTTCCTTACCCACTCTTAAGCCTGTCGCTACCCCCCAGCCCCCAGCCAGGTTGGTGGTAGGGCGGGCCTGTGAGGCAGATGGCTGGGGTATTTATAACCTGGGAGCACTTCTTGGGAAAAGTGACTAAGATGCTAAGAGCATATTTATAGCTGGGTTCTGACGTAAGTGTCACTGGGGAGGTAGGGGCAGGCCATGCACAGCAGCAAGAGGGTAAGAAGAGCTGGAAATTGGGGGCACCTGACAGAGAGGGCAGGGGAGAAATGGGGTTGGTGACTCCTGCAGTCACTTCTGGATGCTCCCTTGACTCAGGCTCACCCACAGGTTAGCCCTCAGAGACAGCGCCACATGCAGAAACCTCAGCTTTGCAGTTCTAGGGTCCAGACCCCCGGGGGTAGAGAGGGCTGTCACTCACAAGCTTGACCAACAGAGATGGCGCTGGCAGCTGGGGAGAGCCCTGGACAGAGGGACTTGAATATGACTCAAGATCTAGGGAGAAAGGCAGGGTGGAGAGAGGGTCTAGAAATCTCACTGGTCCTCTCCCCACCACAGGTGCTGTAGCGTGGCACCCATCGCCGCCCTCCATTGCCACATGTCAGGGATGAGGTCCAAAACTGAACTGAATGAAGGTAGCAGTGATGTGGTCCTGATGACAGCCTGGACTTTTTGGCAGTGGCAAGTGGAGGGAGCTGAGGCACCAGCTTCTCATCCTTCTGGCGTAGAGGCAGGGTCCCCAGAGGGAGAGGTGGGAAAGCAAGCCCTCTGAATTTCTCCACATCCCAGAGCAGCCCCTTCCCTGGGAAGCTGGTCAGTGCCAAGCCCTCTGCTGTCCAGCGGCTCAGCACTGCCACATGGTGGACACTGGCAGTACTGAGTCCCGGCCCCCAAAGTGCCACCTCTCTTCCCCTGTGCCAGAATCTAGCAGTCTATCTTGAGAGCCCCCAATGGCTGAATAGCTGGGAGATTAACAAACTGGAATAGGGGCCCATTTCCCAAAGCACACTCACTTCCTCCCAGCTTCTTGAAGAAACTGGGGCATAAGGAGAAAGGCTGATGACATGGGGCCTTGGTCCTCCCATTTCAAGGCAGTGAGGAGTGTGATAAGGAAGGCTGGGGTTGGGACTCAGGTTGCTATACTGGCTATGTTTGTTCTTAAAAGCCCATAAATCTTCAGTGTCCCACCACCATTAACCAAGGCTGGCACCACTCCTAGGATACCCCAAATCTAGGCAGCTCTCAGAGTCCCCTGAAAGAGAACCAGTGTCTGGGACAGGCCCTTCCAAGTCTCATGCCCTTCTGCCATCCTTGATGGACTCTGCCCTGATGTAATATTGCATCACCACCACCCCCACCTCTCCAGGTTTCCCCAGACATCACAGTGACATGCCATCCCCCGCCCAGGCTCCAGCCCTCGTCCACGTTGTGCTCCGGTCCAACTGGACTCTGGGCAGCCAGCACAGGCAAGGTCAGGAGGTAACTTCCGTGCCCCATGACACTGCCACCTTGGCCTGGGCAAGAGGACTCCATTCCTACCACCAGCCCCCCGGCCTCTCACCCCATCCCAGCCCCATTGCTAGAAATCAAAAAGAACCAAGTTCTCCTTCTAGCCCAGAAAAATAACCACTGGGACTCCCAGTGCTTCATGGAAACTGCTGCAACAGTGGAGGCCAGGAGCTAGACAGACTGGAGGTATGGGGGGAAGTGACCTTCCCACCTTGCTCACATGGAGCTCCCTCCCCCGAGCCCCAGACCTTGGGGATTGAGCCTGTGAAATCCTCCTCCTTCTTGCATCATACGTGTCCACATCGCCCCCCACCCCCCCCACCCCTACCTCAAGCTCCGTGACCAGGGCCAGATGGTGAAACCTGAGCTCCAGGGGGGAACCTCCACCCACGGCAGGGGCCTGATGGGCAGCACAGCTGGCCAATCCTGGGGCTCAGAGGGTAGGTCTGCCTGCTGACCACTAGGTGAGGGAGCCCTAGGCTGCTGGCTCCAGAGAGGCCCCGGTCAGTAGCCAGACATGAGCTGTGAGGGTCGAACTGGCAGACTGCACTGAACATCGCTACCCATTGGACCATCCACTGTCTGCCTTTCTGAGAAGGCAGGTGGCTCTACCCTTGGCCAAGGGTAGGTGTGGCACTGGTGGCTGCAGCCGCTGTGTCCTCCTCATTGGCCTCCACGCAGCCAGACTCCACAGGAGGAGCAACGGCCCTCTGAGGCCCCCGACCTGACCCTGGGCCGTTCACCAGGACCATGGGACTCCCCAAGGTCCAGCTCCAGCTGGTGCTGCTGTGGGCACTGGTGTGGGCACAGATGGCAGGGTCTGCGTGTCCCTCCTGTGGGGGCCCCACACTGGCACCCCAAGCAGAGCGAGCTCTGGTCCTCAAGCTAGCCAAGCAGCAAATCCTCGAGGGACTACAGCTGACCAGTCGTCCCCGGATGACTCATCCTCCACCCCAGGCGGTGCTCACCAGGGCCCTCCGGAGACTGCAGCGGGGAAGAGTGGTTCCAGTAAATGGGGAGCAGGTCATCAGCTTTGCAGTCCTCGCAGGTGGGTGAGGGAGAGGCAGGCAGAGAGCTGACGGGGCAGGGAGGCAGAAGGGGAGCTTGACAATGATAGCAGGAGCAGAGGGAGCCAGGTCTGGAAGGAAGAGGAGGAACTGGAGCCGGACTGGCCTGGGAGTCCCTGCTTCTTCCGAAGGTGGGAGGGGGCGAGAGCGGCGGGCAGGGCTCTTGGGAGTCTCAGGGGACAGCATCATCTCTGCTCACATTCTCCAATCCCTTCTCCATCTTTCTGGCAGACTCCTCCACCGCTGCCTGCAGCTCCACGCTCACCTTCCACCTGTCCACTCCTCGGTCCCACCATCTGTATCATGCTCGCCTCTGGCTGCACGTGCTCCCCACCCTTCCCGGCCCTCTTTCCTTGAGGATTTTCCGGTGGGGGGCCAGGAGAAGAGGCCAAGGGTCCCGTGTCTTTCTGGCTGAGCACCAGCTGACAATCCCGGGCTGGCACGCCCTGACTCTGCCCTCTAGCGGCTTGAAGCGTGAGGAGTCTGGTGTCTTGAAACTCCGACTGGACTGCAGTTCCCTAGAAGGCAACCGCACTGTGGCCCCACAGCTCCTGGACTCAGCGGGAGAGCAGCGGCCCTTCCTGGAACTTAAGACCCGGCCCAAATGGCCTGGAACAGGCCGGGCGAGGAGGAGGACCCCCAGCTGTGAGCCCGCGACCCCCTTATGCTGTCGGCGAGACCATTATGTAGACTTCCAGGAGCTGGGATGGCGGGATTGGATCCTGCAACCCGAGGGGTACCGGCTGAATTTCTGCAGTGGCCAGTGTCCCCCCCACCTGGCTGGCAGCCCCGGCATCGCCGCCTCCTTCCATTCCGCTGTCTTCAGCCTCCTCAAGGCCAACAACCCTTGGCCTTTGGGTACTTCCTGCTGTGTCCCTACTGCCCGAAGGCCTCTCTCTCTCCTCTACCTTGACCGTGATGGCAACGTGGTCAAGACAGATGTGCCGGATATGGTGGTAGAGGCCTGTGGCTGCAGCTAGCAAGAGGACCTGGGGGTCTGGAGTGAAGAGATCAACCTAGGGGTCCCCAGGCAGAGGGCCTCTGTGGCTGGAGGCATCAGGTTCCTGACCCACACCTTCACCCCATGGGTCATCTGGCAATGTGACTGGATTGACCCCTCTGAGACCCAAATGGGCACTTTTGTGTCCAGTCTCTGGCCCATTTCAGGCTGGTTGATATGTGGGGGAGATGGGGAAAGTGTGTCCTGTAAAGGAGTCTATCCAGAAAGCGTGAGTTCCTACCCTAAACTGTCCAACAAGATGGGAGGGAGTGTGGGAAGGAAAGGGCAGAGAAAAATCACTTAGTCTCTCCAGAGAAGAGAAAGTCCTCAAGTAAGGGAAGGAAGGAGCAACCAAGAGCCCAGCAACCTTGGGATGGAGGAGACAGTCTGGCCAAGGGTAGGGGCTGTGGAAGTGCTAGAAGGGAAGCTCAACAGGGACCTGGGCAAGGGGCTAAGGGGAGGTGTTTAGGAGAGCCCCAGAAATGGGAGTCCANGAAGTTGTTTTGTGGATTTTGCTCGGCGTTGAAATGTTTTTTTTGAGGAATTTGTGAGGGAGAAAGTAATCTCCTGGTCCTATTCCTCCGCCATCTTCTCCCCCTCTCCTAATTTTGGATATTAGTCTGCTGTTTAGGACGCTGCTGAGAAATGATGGTTACACAGAATCTGAAGATCTTGTAAACCACAGAAAGATTCAACCATCTGGTGGAGAAAAATGTAGATAGAATAAAAAAACACTTGATTCTGGGGAAATTTTGAAATGACTCTTAAGGCAATAATCACAAAATCCTGCCTACTGATGGTTTTTAAAGATATGTTTAAGATGTTAATGATCTAGATAATATGAAATAATCTTCTATTAAAGTCAGTCTTTCAATTTTAGTGAAAATTTAATTTACCAGTTTTAAGATTGCCATCAATCTCACAAGCTTTTATCATTTGTTCAAAAGTATACCTACAGATCCTACTGTTCCATCAGGGTCAAATATTATGCACTTACATGTCTTAAATAAAATTGTAGCTATTCAAGTTTTTTAGAAAACAGAAGATGATTAATTATGTATATAATGACAATCCAGATTTGGGTACAAGGGAATTGAGTCAAACTTCATCTTATATTTTCTAGTTATACATAATGTTACCTCACTATCATGAAAACATTATGTGTTGGTACAGTCATATATCTAGGGTAAGATATAAACATATTAAAAGATTTAAGAAAATGATGACTGTATTCTTAGGTTTGAGTGTGTATTCAAAAGGAGATTGGGGGGCTTCTCTGGTGGTCCAGCGGTTCAGAATCTGCCTGTCAAAGTTTGGGACACAGACTCGGACCTTGGGGCAGGAAGATTCCACATACCACAGGGCAACTAAGCCTGAGCATCACAACTGCTGAAGCCCAGGAGTGGAGAGTCTGTGTTCTGCAACAGAGAAGCCACCACAATGAGATGTCCACGCATGGTTACTAGAGGGTAGCCTTGCTCTCTGTGGCTAGAGAAAGTTATGTGCACAGCAGTAAAGATCCAGCAGAGCCAAAATAAATAAATACATAATATGTTTTTAAAAAGGAGTTTGTGCATATCTGGTATTACTTGTACAAATGTTACTTAAAAGAATTTCATTTATCACAGTAAGAGTTTGGATACCCCTTGTGAACATATGGTGATTTAGGCTTGAAAGTTTAGCTGGGAACTGGGAGCAACTCTACAGAATACAGAGCACAGAAATACACTCCTGAAACTAGAATCAATTTTTCTTTTCTTTTCTTTTCTTTTTTTTTTTTTAAAGCTGTGGCAAAGGACGGAAGAATATACAGTGGAGAAAAGACAGTTTGTTCAATAAGGAGTGATGGAAAAATTGGGCAGCTATATGTAAAAGCGTGAGATGAGAAAACTACCTCAAAAAAATGAATTAAAAATGGTTAAAGGCCTAAATGTAAGACTAGAAACCATAAACATCCTAGAAGAGAACAGAGGCCAAACACACTTTGACATGTCACAACAGTATATTTGGCATCTGTCTCTGAAGGCAAAAGCAATAAGAGAAAGAGGGAAAGGGTGGTCCAGTTCAGTTCAGTCGCTCAGTCGTGTTCGACTCTTTGCGAACCCATGGGCTGCAGCATGGCAGGTCCCCCCTGTCCATCACCAACTCCTGGACTTTACCAAAACTCTTGTCCATTGAGTTCAATGATGCCATTCAACATCTCATCCTCTATCATCCCCTTCTCCTCTTACCTTCAATCTTTCCCAGCAGCAGGGTCTTTTCCAATGAGTCAGCTCTTTGCTTCAGGTGGCCAAAGTATTGGAGTTTCAGATTCAACATTAATCCTTTCAATGGATATTCAGGACTGATTTCCTTTAAGACGGACTGGTTGGATCTCTTTGCAGTCTAAGGGACTCTCAAGAGTTTTCTCCAACACCACAGTTCAAAAGCATCAATTCTCTGGCGCTCAGCTTTCTTTATAGGCCAACTCTCACATCCATACATGACTACTGGAAAAACCACAGCCTTGATGAGATGGCCCTTTATTAGCAAAGTAATATCTCTGCTTTATAATATGCTGTGTAGGGTGGTCACAAATTTCCTTCCAAGGAGTAAGTGTCTTTTAATTTCATGGCTGCAGTCACCATCTGCAGTGATTTGAGAACCCCAAACAATAAAATCTGCCACTGTTTCCACTGTTTTCCCATATATTTGACATGAAGTGATGGGACTGGATGCCATGACCTTAGTTTTCTGAATGTTGAGCTTCAAGCCAACTTTTTCACTCTCTTCTTTCACTTTCATCAAGAGGCTTTTTAATTCTTCTTCAATTTCTGCCATAGGGGTGGAATCATCTGCATATTTNGCCATAGGGATGGAATCATCTGCATATTTGAGGTTATTGATATTTCTCCTGGAAATCTTGATACCAGTTCGTGCTTCATCCAGCCCAGCATTTCTCATGATGTACTCTGCATATAAGCTAAATAAGCAGGGTGACAATATATACTCTGACGTACTCCTTTTCATATTTGGAACCAGTCTGTTGTTCCACGTCCAGTTATAACTGTTGCTTCCTGACCTGTATACAGATTTCTCAAGAGGTAGGTTAGGTGGTCTAGTATTCCAATCTCTTCCACAATTTTCCAAAATTTGTTGTGATCCAAACAGTCAAAGGCTTTGGCATAGTCAATAAAGCAGAAATAGATGTGTGTTGGTTTTTTTTTTTTTTTTCTGGAACTCTCTTGCTTTTTCTATGATACAGCGGATGTTGGCCATTTCATCTCTGGTTCCTCTGCCTTTTCTAAATGCTCTGTGAGCATCTGGAAGTTCACGGTTCATGTATTGTTGAAGCCTTGATTGTAGAATTTTTAGCAAGAGATGGGTGCAATTTGCAGTAGTTTGAACATTCTTTGGTATTGCCTGTCTTAGGGATTGGAATTAAAACACCATTTCCAGTCCTGTGGCCACTGCTGAGGTTTCCAAATTTGCTGGCATATTGAGTGCAGCTCTTTCCCAGCACCATCTTTAGGATTTGATATAGCTTACCTGGAATTCCAACACCTCCAGGAGCTTTGTTTCTGGTGATGCTTCCTAAGGCCCACTTGACTTCACATTCCAGGATATCTAGCTCTTGGTGACTGTGAGTGATCACATCATCGTGATTATCATGGTCGTAAAGATCTTTCTGTGTACAGTTGTTCTGTGTATTCTTGCCACCTCTTCTTAATATCTTCTCCTTCTGTTAGTTCCATACCGTTTCTGTCCTTTATTAAGCCCATCTTTGCATGAAATGTTCCTTTGGTATCTCTACTTCTCTTCAAGAGATCTCTAGTCTTTCCCATTCTATTATGTTCCTCTATTTCTTTGCACTGATCATTGAGGAAGGTGTCTTAAATCTCCCTGCTATTCTTTGGAACTCTGCATTCAGATGCTTATATCTTTCCTTTTCTCCTTTGCTTTTTGCTTCTCTTCTTTTCACAGCTATTTGAAAGGCCTCCTCAGATAGCTATTTTGCTTTTTCTTGCATTCTTTTTTCTTGGGGATGGTCTTGATACCTGTCTCCTGTATAATGTCACAAACCTCTGTCCATAGTTCATCAGGCACTCTGTCTATCAGATCTAGTCCCTTAAATCTATTTCACAATTCCACTGTATAATCGTAGGGATTTGACTTAAGTCATATCTGAATGGTCTTTGGTTTTCCTTACTTCTTCAATTTAAGTCTGAATTTGGCAATAAGGTGTTCACGTTCTGAGCTACACTCAGCTCCTGGTCTTTTTTTGCTGACTGTATAGAGCTTTTCATTTGGCTGCAAAGAATATAATCAATCTGATTTTGGTGTTGACCACTTGGCAATGTGCATGTGTAGGGTCTTCTCTTGTTTTGTTGGAAGAGGGTGTTTCTATGACCGGTGTGTTCTGTTAGCAAAACTCTATGAAACATTTACCTACCTCATTCTGTACTCCAAAGCCGAATTTGCCTGTTAGTCCAGGTATTTCTTGAATTCCTACTTTTGCATTCCAGTCCCCTATAATGAAAAGGACACCTTTTTTGGGTGTTTGTTCTAATAGGTCTTGTAGGTCTTCATAGAACCATTCAACTTCAGCATTTTCAGCATTACTGGTAAGGATATAAACTTGCATGATGGGCTGAATAAAGGACAGAAATGGTAGGGCCCTACAGAAGCGGAAAATATTAAGAAGAGGTGGCAAGAATACACAGAAGAACTGTACAAAAAAGATCCTCACAAGCAAGATAATCACAAAGGTGTGATCACTCACCTAGAGCCAGACATCCTGGAATGTGAAGTGAGGAGGGCTTAGGAATCATCACTCATCTCACATGCTAATAAAGTAATGCTTCAAATTCTCCAAGCCAAGCTTCAGCAATACTTGAACCGTGAAATTCCAGATGTTCAAGCTGGTTTTAGAGAAGGCAGAGCAATTAGAGATCAAATTGCCAATATCTGCTGGATCATCGAAAAAGCAAGAGAGTTCCAGAACAATATCTATTTCTGCTTTATTGACTATACCAAAACATTTGACTGTGTGGACCAAAAAACAAAACAAAACAAAACAAAACAAAAATACTGTGGGAATCTTTGAAAGTGTTGGGAATACCAGACCACCCGGCCTGTCTCTTGAGAAACCTGCATGCAAGTCAAGAAGCAACAGTTAGAATTGGACATGGAACAAAAGAATGGTTCCAAATAGGAAAAGGAGTACGTCAAGGCTGTATATTGTCACTCTGCTTGTTTAACTTCTATACAGAGTACATCATGATAAACACTGGGCTGGAAGAAACACAAGCTGGAATCAAGATTGCCAGGAGAAACCTCAGATATGCAGATGACACCACTCTTATGGCAGAAAGTGAAGAAGAACTAAAGAGTGTCTTGAGTCTTTGAGGAGGCAATTAACTGAAAATGAAGCCTTTAGGGCAGATCTTATCTAATTGTTGACCATGTAAGAAGAGATTACGGAGAAGGGGATGGCAACCCACTCCAGTATTCTTGCCTCAGAATCCCATGGACGAAGAGGTTGTTGGGCTACAGTACATGTGGTCACAAAGTATTGGACACAACTCATAGATTAAGCAAGAAAGAAGACATTCAGTTCAGTCCAGTTCAGTTGCTCAGTTGTGTCCAACTCTTTGTGACCACATGAATCGCAGCATACCAGGCCTACCTGTCAATCACCAACTCCAGGAGCTCACTCATACTCACGTCCATCGAGTCAATGATGCCATCGAGCCATCTCATCCTCTGCCGTCCCCTTTTCCTCCTGCCCCCAATCCCTCTCAGCATCAGAGTCTTTTCCAATGAGTCAAGTCTTCGCATGAAGTGGCCAAAGTACTGGAGTTTCAGCTTTAGCATCATACCTTCCAAAGAAATCCCAGGGGTGATTTCCTTTAGAAAGGACTGGTTGGGTAACCTTGCAGTCCAAGGGACTCTCAAGAGTCTTCTCCAACACCACAGTTCAAAAGCATCAATTCTTTGGTGCTCAGCTTTCGTCACAGTCCAACTCTCGCATCCATCCATATATGACCACTGGAAAAACAGCCGTGACTAAACGGACATTTGTTGGCAAGGTAATGTCTCTGCTTTTTAATATGCTATCTAAGTTGGTCATAACTTTTCTTCTAATGAGTAAGCTTCTTTTAATTTCATGGCTGCAGTCACCATCTGTAGTGATCATTGAGCCCAAAAAGGTAAAGTCTGACATTGTTTCCACTGTTTCCCCATATATTTCCCATGAAGAGAGGGGACAAGATGCTATGATCTTCGTTTTCTGAATGTTGAGCTTTAAGCCAACTTTTTCACTCTCCTCTTTCACTTTCATCAAGAGGATTTATAGTTCCTCTTCACATTCTACCATAAGGGTAGTGTCATCTGCATATCTGAGGTTATTGATATTTCTCCTGGCAATCTTGATTTCAGCTTCAGCTTCTTCCAGCCTAGTGTTTCTTACATTCTACTCTGCATATAATTTAAATAAACATGGTAACAATATACCGCATTGAGGTACTCCTTTTCCTATTTAGAACCAGTCTTTCGTTCCATGTTCAGTTCTAACTGCTGCTTACTGTCCTGCATACAGGTTTCTCAAGAGGCAAGTGAGGTTGTCCGGTATTCCCATCTCTCTCAGAATTTTCCAGTTTATTGTGAGCCACAGTCAAATGTGTTGGCATAGTCATTAAACAGAAATAGCTGTTTTTCTGGAACCCTCTTGCTTTTTCTATGATACAGTGGATGTTGGCAATTTGATCTCTGGTTCCTCTGCCTATTCTAAAATCAGCTTGAAAATCTGGAAGTTCACGGTTCACGTATTGCTGACACTTGCCTTGGAGAATTTTGAGCATTACTTTACTAGCGTGTGAGATGAATGCAATTGTGCAGTAGTATGAGCATTCTTTGGCATTGCCTTTCTTTGGGATTGGAATGAAAACTGATTTTGTCCAATCCTGTGGCCACTGCTGAGTTTTCCAAATTTGCTGCCATATTAAGTGCAATGCTTTCACAACATCATCTTTCAGGATTTTAAACAGCTCAACTGGAAATTCATTACCTCCACTAGTTTTGTTCATAGTGATGCTTTCTAAGGCTCAATTGACTTCACATTCCAGGATGTCTGGCTCTAGACAACTGATCACACCATCATGATTATCTTGGTCACGTAGATCTTTTTTGTATAGCTCTTCTGTGTATTCTTGCCACCTCTTCTTAATATCTTCTGCTTCTGTTAAGTCCAAACCTTTTCTGTCATTTATCGAGGGCATCTCTGCATGAAACATTCCCTTGGTATCTCTGATTTATATGAAGAGATTTCTAGTCTTTCCCATTCTGTTGTTTTCCTCTATTTCTTTGCATTGATCACTGATGAAGGCTTTCTTATCTCTTCTTGCTATTCTTCAGAACTCTGCATTCACATGCTTATGTCTTTCCTTTTGTCCTTTGCTTTTCACTTCTCTCCATTTCACAGCTATTTGTAAGGCCTCCCCAGACAGCCATCTTGCCTTTTTGCATTTCTTTTCCATGGGGATGGTCTTAATCCCTGTGTCCTATAAAATGTCACGAACCTCTGTCCATAGTTCATCAGGCACCCTATCTATAAGATTAGTCCCTTAAATCTATTTCTCACTCTCACTGTATAATCATAAGAGATTTGATTTAGGTCATACCTGAATGGTCTAGTGGTTTTCCCTACTTTCTTCAATTTAAGTCTGAATTTTCCAATAAGGAGCTCATGATCTGAGCCACAGCCTGTTCCCCATCTTGATTTTGCTGACTGTATAGAGCTTCTCCATCTTTGGCTGCAAATAATATAATCAATCTGATTTTGGTTTTGACCATCTGGTGATGTCCATGTGTAGAGACTTCTCTTGTATTGTTGGAAGAGGGTGTTTGCTATGACAAGTGCACTCTCTTGGCAAAATTCTATTAGCCTTTTCCCTGCTTCATTCTGCATTCCAAGGCGAACTTTGCCTGTTACATTAGGTGTTTATTGACTTCCTACTTTTGCATTCCAGGCCCTTATAATGAAAAAGACATCGTTTGGGGGTGTTAGTTCTAAAAGGTCTTGTAGGTCTTCATAGAACCGTTCAACTTCACCTTCTTCAGCATTACTGGTTGAGGCATAGACTTGTATTACTGTGATATTGAATGGTTTGCCTCAGAAACGAACAGAGATCATTCTGTCGTTTTTGAGATTGCATCCAAGTACTGTATTTCAGACTCTTTTGTAGACCGCAATGGCTACTCCATTTCTTCTGAGGGATTCCTGCCCACAGTAGTAGATATAATGGTCATCTGAGTTAAATTCACCCTTTCCAGTCCATTTTAGTTTGCTGATTCCTAGAATGTTGACGTTCACTCTTGTTATCTCCTGTTTGACCACTCCCAATTTGCCTTGATTCATGGACCTAGCATTCCAGGTTCCTTTGCAGTATTGCTCTTTACTGCATCAGACCTTATTCTATCACCAGTCACATCCACAACTGGATATTGTTTTTGCTTTGGTTCCATCCCTTCATTCTTTCTGGAGCTATTTCTCCACTGATCTCCAGTAGCATATTGGGTACCTACTGACCTGGGGAGTTCCTCTTTCAGTATCCCATCATTTTGCATTTTCATATTGTTCATGGGGGTTCTCAAGGCAAGAATACTGAAGTGGTTTGCCATTACCTGCTCCACACTGAAATTCAGAGAAAAAAGATGGCCTATTATACAGTGGAAGTGAGAAATAGATTTAAGGGCCTAGATCTGATAGAAAGAGTGCCTGATGAACTATGGAATGAGGTTCATGACATTGTACAAGAGACAGGGATCAAGACCATCGCCATGGAAAAGAAATGCAACAAAGCAAAATGGCTGTCTGGGGAGGCCTTACAAATAGCTGTGAAAAGAAGAGAAGCAAAAAGCAAAGGAGAAAAGGAAAGATATAAGCATCTAAATGCAGAGTTCCAAAGAATAGCAAGAAGAGATAAGAAAGCCTTCGTCACCGATCAATGCAAAGAAATAGAGGAAAAGAACAGAATGGGAAAGACTAGAGATCTCTTCAAGAAAATTAGAGATACCAAGGGAATATTTCATGCAAAGATGGGCTTGATAAAGGACAGAAATGGTATGGACCTAACAGAAGGAGAAAATATTAAGAAGAGGCGGCAAGAATACACGGAAGAACTGTACAAAAAATATCTTCATGACCCGGATAATCACGATGATGTGACTCCTCGTCTAGAGCCAGATGTACTGGAATGTGAAGTCAACTGAGCCTTAGAAAACATTACTACGAACAAAACTAGTGGAGGTGATGGGATTCCAGTTAAGCTATTTCAAATCTTGAAAGATGATGCTGTGAAAGTGTTGCAATCAATATGCCAGCAAATTTGGAAAACTCAGCAGTGGCCACAGGACTGGACAAGGTCAGTTTTCATTTCAATCCCAAAGAAAGGCAATGCCAAAGAATGCTCAAACTACTGCACAATTGCACTCATCTCACACGCTAGTAAAGTAATGCTCAAAATTCTCCAAGGCAGGCTTTAGCAATATGTGAATCGTGTTCAATCTGGTTTTAGAAAAGGCAGAGGAACCAGAGATCAAATTGCCAACATCCACTGGATCATGGAAAAAGCAAGAGAGCTCCAGAAATTCATCTATTTCTGCTTTATTGACTATGCCAAAGCCTTTGCGTGTGTGAATCACAATAAACTGTTGAAAATTCTGAGAGAGAAGGGAATACCAGTCTACCTGACCTGCCTCTTGATAAATCTGTATGCAGGTCAGGAAGCAACTGTTAGAACTCGACATGGACGCATGTACACTCGTGGGAATTAATGTCAATGTTTGGCAAAACCAATACAATAATGTAAAGTAAACTGAAGTTAGAAAAAAAAAAAAAAAAAAAAGAACTCGACATGGAACAAAAGACTGGTTCCAGTTAGGAAAAGGAGTATGTCAAGACTGTATACTATCACCCTGCTTATTTAACTTATAGCAGAATACATCATGAGAAACGCTGGACTGGAAGAAACAAGCTGGAATCAAGTTTGCCATTGCCGGGAGAAATATCAATAACCTCAGATGTGCAGATGACAAAACCCTTATGGCAAAAAGTGAAGAGGAACTAAAAGCCTCTTGATGAAAGTGAAAGTGGAAAGTGAAAATGTTAGCTTAAAGTTCTACATTCAGAAAACTAAGATCATGGCATCTGGTCCCATCACTTCATGGGAAATAGATGGGGAAACAGTGGAAACAGTGTCAGACTTTATTTTTTTGGGCTCCCAAATCACTGCAGATGGTGACTGCAGCCATGAAATTAAAAGACGCTTACTCCTTGGAAGAAAGATATGACCAACGTATACAGCATATTCAAAAGCAGAGACATTACTTTGCCGACTAAGGTCCATTTAGTCAAGGCTATGGTTTTTCCTGTGGTCATGTATGGATGTGAGAGTTGAACTGTGAAGAAGGCTGAGCACCGAAGAACTGATGTTTTTGAACTGCGGTGTTGGAGAAGACTCTTGAGAGTCCCTTGGACTGCAAGTAGATCCAACCAGTCCATTCTGAAGGAGATCAACCCTGGGATTTCTTTGGAAGGAATGATGCTAAAGCTGAAACTCCAGTACTTTGGCCACTTCATGCGAAGAGTTGACTTATTGGAAAAGACTCTGTTGTTGGGAGGGATTGGGGGCAGGAGGATAAGGAGTCGACAGAGGATGAGATGGCTGGATGGCATCACTAACTTGGGACGTGAATCTGAGTGAACTCCGGAGTTGGTGATGGACAGGGAGGCCTGGCGTGCTGCGATTCATGGGTTCGCAGAGTCGCACACGACTGAGCGACTGAACTGAAGTGAACTGAACTGAACTGAAGACAGAGGGTAAAGGCTGCCATCTACCAATGAAGAAGACAGGCATCAGGAAAAAAGAAATCAAGCCTTCCACTACGTTTATTAGACGTCTAAGCTCTAGAATAGTGAAAAAATAAATGACTTTTTGAAAACTATTTATTACAGTGTAGTTGATTTTCAATGTTGTTAGTTTCAGCTATACCGCAAAATGAATCTATTATACTTATACACATTTTTTTTACCTTATTTTCATATATAGGCCATTACAGAGTATTGAGTAGAGTTACCTGTGCTTATTAATTATATATTTTATGTAGTAGGATATAGATGTCAATCCCAACTTCCCCCTACTCCCCGGTAACCATAATTTTGTTTTCTATATCTGTAACTCTGTTTTGTAGATAAGTTCATTTGGGCCCTTTTTGTAGATTCACTTTTAAGCAATATCATATTTACAAATAATAAATGCAAGAGAGAGTGTGGAAAAGGGAACACTGCTACACTGTTGGTGGGAATGTAAGTTGTGCAGCTACTATAGAGTGCAGTATGGAGGCTCCTTAAAAAATAAAAATAGAACTACCATATGATTCAGCAATGCCAGTACAAGCATATACATAGAGAAAGCCATAATCTGAAATGATACATGCTCCTCAATGTTCATTGCAGCAATATTTACAAAAGCCAGGACATGGAAGCAACCTCAATGCCCACCAAAAGAGGAATGAATAAAGAAGATGTAAATGCCTACAATGGTACATTACTCAGCCATAAAAAAAGAAAGGGATAATGCTATTTGCAGCAACATAGATAGACTTAGAGATTGACATACTGATTAATGTAAGTCAGACAAAGAAATTTCTAATTTTTCAGTAGTCAGTCTATGGTACTTTGTTATATCAGCTCTAACAAACTAATGCAAGCAGTATCAATATGTGTGTGTGTGTTTACATGTATATAACATATGTATGTATTTATCTATAGTACATAAATGTATATGTATATATATAAAGTCTCCATATGGTGGTGGTGGTTTAGTCTCTAAGTCCTGTCCAATTCTTGTGACCCCACGGACTATAGCCTGCCAAGCTCATCTATCAATAAGGTTTTCCAGGCAAGAATACTGGAGTGGATTGTCATTTCCTTCTCCAGGGAAACTTCCCAGGAATCGAACCTGGGTCTCCTGCATTGCAGGCAGATTCTGATTGAGCTATGAGGGAAGCTGATAATAAAATATATTTTATATACCCATGTTATGTGGATATAGATGCATATAGATGTCATAGTTTCCTGCATGTGCAAAACCTGGATATGTAGTGGGTTGACTATAACCTTTATTTTAAATATCTAAAAATAATATATATGCATTAATAAACTAAAAGAAAATATTTTATTTTTCAACTTTTTGACTTGAAAACAGTAAACATCAGCCTTAAACTTTTTTTCAATTTAATATTTAATGTGAAAANCTTAATTTTTTTTTCAATTTAATATTTAATGTGAAAAATACACTTTGCTGATAAACCAATTTTTCTCCAATACTTTCTTCATCCCCTCTTTGACATCTTTGTTCCTCAAACTATAGATGATGGGATTCAGCATGGAAATTATGATGGTCTAAAACACAGACACGATCATTTCATAATCTAAGGCATAGCTGGAACTGGGTGTCACGTATATTAAGAGGACTGTAACATGAAAAATTGACACTCGTGTTAGGTGAGAACCACATGTTGAAAAGACTTCTTCCTTCAGCAGAATGCATCCTCAGAATGGTCAAGAGAATGAAATCATAGGAGCTCAGAACAATCAATATGGTGGATATCTCAATAAAGCCTGAAAAATAGAAAACCAAAGGCTGGTTCATTAACTTATTAGAGCAAGAAATAGTAAGGAGAGGAGGGATGTCACAGAAGACATGTCTGATTTCATTGGATGCATAGAAGGATAGGGTAAAGGTAGCCACTGTGTGTAAAGTAGCATGCAAGATACCAACAACATAGCAGGAAATTATAAGTGGCACACAGAATCTGGGTGACATTGTAACTAAATACAGGAGAGGATTGTAGATGGCTACATAGTGTTCATAGGCCATTGTGGCCAAGATGAAGCATTCTGTGGTCCCCTAAGTAAGAAAGAGAAACATCTGTGTGCCACATCCAAGAAAAGAAATCGTTTTATTCTTTGGGGTGTGATTTTTGGGGTGATAACTGAAGAATAGCAGGCCCCCAAGAATGATAATGCTGTCAGAAAATAGTACATGGGGTTGTGGAGCTGGGAATCCATAATGACCAAGAAAACCAACC
>SJYQ01002054.1:55827-80886 GCA_006410935.1 Redunca redunca
GAGACAACAAAAGAGACTCAGATCTATAGAGTGAACTTTTGGACTCTGGGGGAGAGGGAGAGGATGGGATGAGATGGGAGAATGGCATTGAAACATGTATACTTTCATGTAAGAAACGAATCACCAGTCTATGTCCGATGCAGGATGCAGGATGCTTGGGGCTGGTGCAAGGGGAGGACCCAGAGAGATGTTATGGGGTGGGAGGTGGGAGGGGATTCATGTTTGGGAACACATGTACACTCGTGGTGAATTCATGTCAATGTTTGGCAAAACCAATACAGTATTGTAAAGTAAACTAAAGTTAAAATAAAAATTAAAAAAAAAAAAGAAACTTAAAAAAAATACATATAAAATTAAACTACATGAAAAATAGTAAATAAATTGAAAGTGGGGTTAATGGGAGTTAAAATGTTCTGAGGTTTATTGTGTCTAGGGAATGGTAACAATGTGAGCTTAGGTTAGATTTTACATAGTCAAGAATGTTGCTATCTCCAGAGTAAGCGTTGATATTAGTAGAAGCATGTATAAGCTAACAGAATAAGGGAATATTTTCTTCAAAAAGAACTTCTATGAAAGAGAAGGCAAACAAGGAGAGATAAGAAACACAGAAAAGGTAAAACACACTGAAAGAGAAATATGGGAAGATGATATTTCTTATCTCAAGTATATTGTAATTATATTAAATGCAAGATGACTAAACACTTCAATTGAAATACTGAGAAATCAAAACAAAGCCCAATTACAGGCTGCTTACAAAAGACCCACTTTAAATATATAGAAATAGAAGTGTTAAGAGTAAAATGATGAAAAATACATACTATATACTAAAATACATACATACATACATATACTAAATACTAAAATACATACTATACATACATACATACATACTATATACTAAAATACATACATACTATGCTAACACTAACCCCAAGAAAACTAACTACATCAATATTAGAGAATATAGATTTAGAAGCACTTAGAGAAATAGAGTTATTTCATGATCATAAAAGCTTCCACCTCCTAAGAAGATATGTTCAGTTCAGTTCAGTTGCTTAGTCGTGTCCGACTTTTTGCGACCCCATGAATCGCAGCATGCCAGGCCTCCCTGTCCATCACCATCTCCCGGAGTTCACTAGACTCATGTCCATCGTGTCCCTGATGCCATGCAGCCATCTCATCCTGGGTCGTCCCCTTCTCCTCCTGCCCCCAATCCCTCCCAGCATCAGTCTTTTCCAATGAATCAACTCTTCACATGAGGTGGCCAAAGTACTGGAGTTTCAGCTTCAGCATCATTCCTTCCAAAGAAATCCCAGGGTTCAACGTTCACCCTTGCCATCTCTTGTTTGACCACATTCAATTTGCCTTGATTCATGGACCTGACATTCCAGGTTCCTATGCAATATTGCTCTTTACAGCATCGGACCTTGCTTCTATCACCAGTCACATCCACAACTGGGTATTGTTTTTGCTTTGGCTCCATCCCTTCATTCTTTCTGGAGTCATTTCTCCACTGACCTCCAGTAGCATATTGGGCACCTAATGACCTGGGGAGTTCCTCTTTTGATATCCTATCATTTTGCCTTTTCCTACTGTTCATGGGGTTCTCAAGGCAAGAATACTGAAGTGGCTTACCATGCCCTTCTCCAGTGGACCACATTCTGTCAGGCCTCGCCACAATGACCCACCCATGTTGGGTTGCCCCGGAGGCATGGCTTGGTTTCATTGTATTAGACAAGGCTGTGGTCCTATTGTGATTAGACTGACTAGTTTTCTGTGAGTATGGTTTCAGTGTGTCTGCCCTCTGATGCTTTCTTGCAACACTTACCATCTTACTAGGGTTTGTCTTACCTTGGGCATGGGGTATCTCCTCACGGCTGCTCCAGCAAAGCACAGCCGCTGCTCCTTACCTTGGATGAGAGGTATCTCCTCACCGCCACCCCTCCTGACCTTCAACGTGGGATAGCTCCTTTAGGCCCTCCTGCGCCAGCGCAGCCACCACTCCTTGGACGTGGGTTGATCTTCCCGGCCATCACCCCTGGCCTCGGGCGCTGCGTGGCTCCTCCCAGCCACCTTCCCTGGCCTTGGACGTGAGGGTGGCTCCTCCCGGCCGCCGCCCGTGACCTTGGACGTGGAGTGGCTCCTCTGCGACCCCATGAATCGCAGTACACCAGGCGTCCCTGTCCATCACCATCTCCCGGAGTTCACTCAGACTCACGTCCATTGAGTCCGTGATGCCATCCAGCCATCTCATCCTCTGTTGTCCCCTTCTCCTCCTGCCCCCAATCCTTCCAAACATCAGAGTCTTTTCTGATGAATTAACGATTCACATGAGGTGGCCAAAATACTGGAGTTTCAGCTTTAGCATCAGTCATTCCAAATAATCCCCAGGACTGATCTCCTTCAGAATGGACTGGTTGTATCTCCTTGCAGTCCAAGGGACTCTCAAGAGTCTTCTCTAACACCAAAGTTCAAAAGCATCAGTTCTTTGGTGCTCAGCTTCCTTCACTGTCCAAATTTCACATCCATACATGATCATTGGAAAAATCATAGCCTTGGCTAGATTGACCTTTGTTGGTAAAGTAATGTCTCTGCTTTTGAATATGCTATTTAGGTTGGTCATAGCTTTCCTTCCAAGGAGTACGCATCTTTTAATTTCATGGCTGCAAACACCATCTGCAGCGATTTTGGAGATCAGAAATATAAAGTCTGACACTGTTTCCAATGTTTCCCCATCTATTTCCCATGAACTGATGGGATTGTATGCCATGATCTTAGTTTTCTGAAAGCTTTAAGCCACCTTTTTCACTCTCCTCTTTCACTTTCATCAAGCGGATTTATAGTTCCTCTTCAGTTTCTGCCATAGGGGTGGTGTCATCTGCATATCTGAGGATACTGATATTTCTCCCAGCAATCTTGAGTCCAGCTTGTGCTTCTTCCAGCCAAGCGTTTATCATGATGTATTCTGCATATAATTTAAATAAGCAGGTTGACAATATACAACCTTGACATACTCTTTTTCCTATTAGTAACCAGTCGGTTGTTCCATGTCCAGTTCTAATTGTTGCCTGCTGACTTAAAATAGGTTTCTCAAGAGGCAGGTCAAGTGGTCTTGTATTCCCATCTTTATCAGGATTTTCCACAGTTTATTGTAATCCACACAATAAAAGTCTTTGGCTTAGTCAATAAAGCAGAAATGGATATTTTTCTGGAACTCTTTTGCTTTTTCCATGATCCAGCAATTTGATCTCCGGTTCCAGCAATTTGATCTCCGGTTCCTCTGCCTTTTCTAAAACCAGCTTGAACATCAGGAAGTTCACGGTTCATTTATTGCTGAAGCTTGGCTTGCAAAATTTTGAGCATTACTAGCATGTGAGATGAGCGCAATTGTGCAGTAGTTTGAGTATTTTTTGGCATTTCCTTGCTTTGGGATTGGAATGAAAATGGACCTTTTCCAGTCCTGTGGCCACTGCTGAGTTTTCCAAATTTGCTGGCATATTGAGTGCTGAACTTTCACAGCATTATATTTCAGGCTTTGAATTAGCCCATCTGGAATTCCATCTCCTCCACTAGCTTTGTTCATAGTGATGCTTTCTTATGCCCGCTTTACTTCACATTCCAGGATGTCTGTTTCTAGGTGAGTGATCACACCATCATGATTATCTTGGTCATGAAGATCTTTTCTGTACAGTTCTTCTGTGTATTCTTGCCCCCTCTTCTTAATATCTTCTGGTCCCTTTAGGTCCATACCATTTCTGTCCTTCATCGAGCCCATCTTTGCATGAAATTTTCTCTTGGTATCTCCAATTTTCTTGAAGAGATCTCTCGTCTTTCCCATTCTCTTGTTTTCCTCGATTTCTTTGCGTTGATCACTGACAAAGGCATTCTTATCTCTTCTTATTATTCTACAGAACTCTGCATTCAGATGCTTATATCTTTTCTTTTCTCCTTTGCTTTTCACTTATCTTCTTTTCATAGCTATTTGTAAGGCCTACCCAAATAGCCCTTTTGCTTTTTTGAATTGTTTTCTATGGGGATGGTCTTGATCCCTGTCTCCCGTACGATGTTACGAACCTCCATCCATAGTGCACCAGGCACTCTGTCTATCAGATCTAGTCCCTTAAATCTATTTCTCACTTCCACTGTATAATCATAAGGGATTTGATTTAGGTTATACCTGAATAGTCTAGTGGTTTTACTTACTTTCTTCAATTTAACTCTGAATTTGGCAACAAGTGGTTCATGATCTGAGCCACAGTCAGTCCCCTGTCTTGTTTTTGCTGACTGTCTAGAGCTTCTCCATCTTTGGCTGGAAAGACTATAATCANCAATCTGATTTGGGGGTTGACCATCTGGTGATGTCCATGTGTATAGTCTTCTCTTGTGTTGTTGGAAGAGGGTGTTTGCTATGACCAGTGTGTTCTCTTGGCAAAACGCTATTAGTCTTTTCCCTGGTTCATCCCGTATTCCAAGGCCAAATTTGCCTGTTACTCCAGGTGTTTTTTGACTTCTTACTTTTGCATTCCAGTCCTCTATAATGAAAAGGATATCTTTTTTGGATGTTAATTCTAAAAGGTCTTGTTTGTCTTCATAGAACCATTCAACTTCAGCTTCTTCAGTGTTACTGGTTGGGGCATAGACTTGGATTACTGTGATATTGAATGGTTTGCCTTGGAAACGAACAGAAATCATTCTGTCATTTTTGAGATTGCATCCAAGTACTGCATTTCAGACTCTTCTGTTGACCATGATGCCTATTCCATTTCTTCTGAGGGATTTCTGCCCGCAGTAGTAGATATAATGGTCATCTGAGTTAAATTCACCCATTCCAGTCCATTTTATCTTGCTGATTCCTAGAATGTCGACGTTCACTCTTGCTGTCTACTGTTTGATCACTTCCAATTTGCCTTGATTCATGGATCTAATATTCTGGGTTCCTATGCAATAATTGCTCTTTACAACATCGAATCTTGCTTCTATCACCAGTCACATCCACAACTGGGTATCGTTTTTCCTTTGTCTCCATCCCTTCATTCTTCCTGGAGTTATTGGCATAATGCCCCTCTAATTATAATTTACAAAAGCTCATTTCAATTAAAAAAATGGCATATAAAAATATGTGTCCTTACAAGATACATAAAAGTTTTAAACATCATATCTTTAAGCTGCAATAATGCATGTGGCTTTTGTTGTGTGTGCTTAGTCTCTCAGTCATGTCCAACTTTTTGCAACCCTTTGGACTGTAGCCTGCCAAGCTCCTCTGGATTTTTCAGGCAAGAATACTAGAGTGGGTTGCCATTTTGCTCCTCAAGGAGATCTTCCTGACCTAGAGATCAAACCTGTGTCTCCTGAACTGCAGATGGATTCTTTAGCCACTGAGCCATGAACTACAATTCCTAAAGACTTCTATTTGCCAACTGTCTCGATATATTACTCCCTTCAATGGGTATAGTGAATTTCAGTAGTAAGAACTAAAGTGGTAATAAATGTATTCAAATTTATCTTTAGACACCTTACTCTCTCTCTCTTTGGAAGAGGATCATGCTAAGTACGATTGTCAAGGAAGACTCACTCTTAAATAATGAAAAAAAAGTCCTTTTCAGAGTAAAATGGAGAATAAGTCACTGCATAATTACTATTCTTAATAAGTTTTATATATATATGTATATATACAAAACAATTCTATAAATACTACAAATCATCATGCATAAGAATGTTACAACACATTACTATATAAAATGTATATTATATATAAATTTGCCTATTTTGACATTATGGTGAGTTTGCATCTAGCTATAAGACCCATTCTAAGAGCATACAACTCAAATGGTAAGTCTGCTGAAACCAATTTCCCGTTCATGTTGGATGGCTTTCTTTTTTTCACTAGTGTGAAAAAGGAGTTGCATATTTGACAAATTGCCTTGACTGTCATAAATTTTTGTTTCATTTTTATGCACTAAGCTTAGTGAATCCCACTTAATGATTTTTTCTGAAACCTACTGTGTCTTCAACAGTAAAATGCAATTAATAAATATGAAAGTATGAAAAAGTGTTAGTCCCTCAGACATGTCCAGCTCTATGACCACAGGGACTATAGCCCAAGAGATTCCTCTGTCCATAGAATTCTTCAGACAGGAGTAATGGAGTGGGTAGATTTCCCTTCTCCAGGGGATCTTCCAGACCCAGGGATTGGACCTGGGTCTCCTGCATTACAGGCAGATTCTTTACTGCCTGAATCACCAGGGAAGCTATGCAATAACCAACAAATGTACAAAATTCTTAAATAGATATTTTATTAAAGTAAATAAACATATATCAAATAATCATATAAGAGATGCTCATCACCATTAGCCATTATGAAATACAAATTAAAACCAAGATAAGATTATGCTAAACATAATTTATGCATTTTTTTATTTTAATGGCTAGAATTAAAATAAATCACAAAGTAATAACTAAACATATTATGTTATATAAATATATAACCATTGAAGAGTGATAGCTTTCCATGCATTGGCATGGTTCTCTAAAATATGCTTTTTTTCAAATTTCTTTTAATCTTTATACAGGTGTAAATGTATTCCTGCTTCCTATAGTTAAGTCTAATATTCTCTTCCATTGTATTTTGTGAGTGAGTTTGCGTGTGTGTGTGTATGTGTGTGTCTGTAAGGGATGATAGAGAAAAATTGTTCTGTTACATTTTAACCACTGCTGAGAATCCTCACAATTAATCTGAGAACACCCTTGACTGGGAAGTCAATACAGTAACTACTTAGAATTTCAGGTTGTTCTAAGTGCGGGCAGTTAATGATCGAAATAAGGATCTCAGCCAGTCACATGGTAGGACAGTTAAAAATATTTCCATCCTCTCTTCCTGCTTGGAGTGATCTTGCAGATAAAGTTGAGATGAAGGCCTATTCCTGGAAACTCTGCATGCTGTTTCCAGCTTGTACATCAAAAAAAGGAATTAGTGATTGATTCCCTTGATCATCAGCTCCCTTTTGATAGTCTGGGAAGTTAAGAGGCAGACCTGGTTATTGTGTGATTGTGTAGACAAGATTCATGTTGAAGATGACATAATTGCCCCCAACATCCCTGGATTTCCTACTTCTGAATTTTTTCCTACTTCAGAAAAAAAATTAAGTTAGCTTCAATTTGAAACATTGTATAATTGCATCCTTTTTAAGAACATCTTTATTTCATATCAAAAGAAATATATAATCATAAACTTCTGATTATACATTGTGTATATTTCTTAATGATCACAAAATACCATAAGAGAGGTAGATAATTTTGAGGAGTGATATGAGCAGATATGATTTTGGTTGTCTTAATAAAGTCCTTGAGTGGCAAGAATAGTTTAGTTCAATTAGGAGGTAACCTGGGGAAGGAGCTGATCCCAAGGGCAAATATTCCCTATTTAAAGAACTCTACACGTTAAAACAATAAACATATATTGGATGCCAGAGTACATCATGAGAAATGCTGGGCTGGAAGAAGCACAATCTGGAATCAAGATTGCCAGGAGAAATTTCAATAACCTCAGATATGCAGATGACACCACCCTTATGACAGAAACTGAAGAAGAACTAAAAAGACTCTTGATGAAAGTGGAAGAGGACAGCGAAATAGTTGACTTAAAGTTCAACATTCAGAAAAAGAAGATCATGGCATCTGGTCCCACCACTTCATGGGAAATAGATGGGGAAACAGTAGAAACAGTGTCAGACTTTATTTTTTGGGGCTCCAAAATCACTGCAGATGGTGACTATAGCCATGAAATTAAAAGACTCTTACTCCTTGGAAGAAAAGTTATGACCAACCTGGATAGCATATTGAAAAGCAGAGACATTACTTTGCCAACTAAGGTCCGTCTAGTCAAGGCTATGGTTTTTCCTGTGGTCATGTATGGATGTGAGAGTTGGACTGTGAAGAAAGCTGAGCACCGAAGCATTGATGCTTTTGCACTGTGATGTTGGAGAAGACTCTTGAGGGGCCCTTGGACTGCAAGGATATCCAACCAGTCCATTCTGAAGATCAACCCTGGGATTTCTTTGGAGGGAATGATGCTGAAGCTGAAACTCCAGTAGTTTGGCCACCTGATGCGAAGTGTTGACTCGTTGTAAAGACTCTGATGCTGGGAGGGATTGGGGGCAGGAGGAGAAGGGGACGACCGAGGACGAGATGGCTGGATGACATCACAGACTTGATGGACGTGAGTCTGAGGGAACTCCAGGAGATGATGATGGACAGGCAGGTCTGGCGTGCTGTAATTCACGGGGTTGCAAAGAGTTGGACATGACTGAGCANTCAATTTGATTTTATAAATTTGCTGTCAATAGTAATAAATGAATTATGACATACCACCTAAACTTAATATCATAACCCCCACAGCAAAGGAAATCATTATTTTAGTGGAAAATTTAAAAAATTGAATAATTTGAGTAAAAGAAAATTGCTACATATAGCTGAATTAGCATTTTTTTTCTTTCTGAATAGTGTAATAGAAGGACCCAATAGTTTCTAGAAGTCACAGAAACCAGAATATGTGTGGCATAACTTGAGGGAAATTTTTGGTGAGATAGAGTTCAGAAGTGTGATCCCTAGTGACTCAGAAAGAACAGAGTCTGCCTGCAGTACAGGAGACCTGGGTTTGATCCCTAGGTCAGGAGGTTCCCTGTGAATGCAAATGGCAACCCACTGCAGTATTCTTGCCTGGAAAACCCCTTGCACAGAGGAGCCTGGCAGGTTACGGTCCATGAGATGACAAAATAGTTGGACACAACTGAACAACTAACACTTTTTTATTTTAATTTTTATTTTAACTTTAGTTTACTTTACAATTCTGTATTGCTTTTGTCAAACATTGACATGAATTCACCACGACTGTACATGCATTCCCAAACATGAACCCCCTCCCACCTCCCATCCCATAACATCTCTCTGGGTCCTCCCCATGCACCAGCCCCAAGCATCCAGAGTTTTGAAGATACGTACAATTTGATAGAATTTGAGATATTATATTTCTTACTTTGCAAATAATGGCTTTACACTGATAATTCCACTTAAAGTCATAAAATGTGGTTCCATTTGACAAAAAAAAATTGAGGCAAAGCAAGATTTCACTACAGTCTTGCTATCAAGTTCTGTTGTTCTTTCTTTTTCTGGCAATATTTTATTTTAGTATGCATTTCAAATGCATTGCTCTGCTTGAACAGTAGGAATAATTGAGAGAGGGGAACAATAAAACTTGTGAGAATACCTTACATGAAGAGCAAATACGATAAAAATAATAAAGCAGATGGCAGTTTCTGAAGGCAATGGTTAGCTCATCAAATGTAGGTGGATGATACAAGCTATTTGAAACAAAATGTGCGATTCATTCCACAAGACAATTTTAATCAGTGTCCCAGTACTATTACCTACATTGAATTAAACAGGTGAATAAAACATGGTTAAAGTGTCAGGATGAGGTAGTAAAAAATATTCATGGTTGTCTAGACTTACACAGATGAAACCATTTCTTAGTAATATCACCTATTAGCCACTTGTTTCTGATCATTTTTAACCATAGAGTTATAGCATTTTTATATTTTTTAAAATAGAATTTTCTTTGAGAGAACTGTATAATAATGAGACAAGGTTCAAATACCTTCAGTTCTTTAGTATGTATATAGTCTGCAATAGTGTAGATGGTAAAAGAAATTTCTACTTAACTTTCCTTTTCTAAGTTACAGTTTTCCTCAGGATTCTCAAGTCTTGTATGAACTATTATTTTTGCCTAATGTATCTCTACATTTTTGTAGCTGAAACTTGACCACTGTCCTCAACTATTATTCTTTTAGAATATGGATACAAGTGTGTTTCCTTTACAGGGATTTACCGGCTTTCAAATTAATTAACACATAGTATGAAAAGTACATACAACATACTGAAAATGATGAAGTAACTTGCTACTGCAAAAGAGTGAGTAGAAAGAGTATAATTTCTAACACAAACTCTTGAGAGTCCCTGGGACAGCAAGGATGTCAAACTAGTCAATTCTAGAGGAATTAACTCTGAATATTCATTGGAAGGACTGATGCTGAAGCTGAAGCTCCAATACTTTGGCCATCTGATGTAAAGATACAACTCATTGGAAAAGACCCTGATGCTGGGAAAGACTTGAGGGCAAGAGGAGAAGGGGGCAACAGAGGATGAGATGGGTGGATGGCATCACTGACTCAATGGATATGAGTTTAAGCAAACTCAGGGAGATAATGAAGGACAAGGAAGCCTAGTGTGCTGCAGTTCATGGGTTGCAAAGAGATGGGCTTAACCACTGAATAACAGCAACTCTCCTACACATACACCACTGGAGGCATGGTTGAACTCTAGCAGGAGAAAGGGGGAGAGAAGGTCTGAATCTGGGGTAGGGACCGTTGCTTACACCTTGGGACTATTCTAAAAAAAACAACAACAGTCAAATTGATTCACTTTTAATTTATTCAAGCTGTTAGTGTATCAAGTTTTGTGGAAGAGATATGCTAAGCCTTGTACAAAAAGTGTACACAATATCCAAATAAATTTATAATCTAATCATAGCAATAAGAAAAAGTATAACTTAAAGATGGGAAATCTCAGCTCAATACATTCTCATGCCTGAACTAACAGACACACACATAACAACAACAACAACAATGAATGTACTAAATGGTTAGCAGAACAATAACAATTATAGAGCAAGGGGGTAATTTAGTAAGGTTTCAGAGGTGAGTTGGGCTGATGTCTCTTAAAATAAGTGTGTGAGAGGTGAACATTCTTGTTAGAATTGCTTGCTTGAACAGAAGTGATAGATGAACATGCCTCTTACCTCTAGAGTTCCTGAAAAGGAAGATGAGTTCAGTTCCTACTGGGGTCCAGCCCCGGTTGGATCCAGGGTATCCGAAGTGTGACGGCATCAGCGACAGATTTATTTAGAGATATAAAGAGAGATAAAGAAAGAATATTACAGTTAAGAAAATAGAGGAGAGAAAGAGGCTGGTATTCCTTGGTTTACACAGAAAGCCAATAAAGCCCCAGCATGGAACTTGCTCTGTTCACGTAGGCCACAGGTGCCCTCCCAAATAACAGAAGATGCCCCACCTTGGGCACATTCTCGAGTGCATCTTAGAAGCCCGGGCAGAGAAGTGAACTCAGAGGGCCCCTGTGCTCCAGGGAATCAACCTGAAAAGGAAAAAGAAAGAGAGAAAGAAAGGAAGAGGAAGAGAGAGAAAAAGAATGACATGAGGAGATCAAGCTTCAGTAAGCAAGGCCTCCAACTTTATTTTCAAAAGGAGCTTTTATACCCTAAGTTTACATAGAGAATAATGGAAGATGCAGAGTCAGCAGTCCTGACCCTTATCGAGACCAGGCTTCCTTTCTGCATACCTATCTGTATACACAGGTCTTAGGTGATTTATATCATCTTCTGGCCAGAAGGCCTGCTAACATTTTATGACTCTTTCTTCTGATAAAGGTTAGTTAACCAGAAAGCTTATTTTCTCTGAAAGTGTTTTTTTCTAAAGTCAGGGGTTATTCTCCGAAAGCTCTAGATAAAGTTACATTCCTATAGGGCAATGGTGTAGTGGGCTATAACAGGGAAAGAATTTATTAACTCAAAGTTTAATGTTGTTAATATCAAGGCTACTACTTATATTTCTATATATCAGCTATATTAATTAATGCATTCAATATGAAAACTTTGCAGCAAACATTGGTGTCAACAATGAGACACTTCACCAGTACCATTCTAGTAATTTCTTAACTCCCCCAAAAGCTCTATATTTTTAGAATGCTTTAGGCTTCCTGTGCCTCTCATGATTCATTTCAGTTCAGTAGCTCAGTTGTGTCTGGCTCTTTGCGACCCCATGTATTGCAGCACGCCAGGCCTCCCTGTCCATCACCAACTCCCAGAGTTCACTCAGACTCACGTCCATCGATTCAGTGATGCCATCCAGCCATCTAATCCTCTGTAGTCCCCTTCTCCTCCTGCCCTCAATCCCTCCCAGTACCAGAGTCTTTTCCAATGAATCAACTCTTCGCATGAGGTGGCCAAAGTACTGGAGTTTCAGCTTTAGCATCATTCCTTCCAAAGAAATCCCAAGGTTGATCTCCTCCAGAATGGACTGTTTGGATCTCCTTGCAGTCCAAGGGCCCCTAAAGAGTCTTCTCCAACACCACAGTTCAAAAACATCAATTAATTCTTTGGCGCTCAGCCTTCTTCACAGTCCAACTCTCACATCCATACATGACTACTGGAAAAACCATAGCCTTGACTAGACGGACCTTAGTCAGCAAAGTAATGTCTCTGCTTTTTAATATGTTATCTAAGTTGGTCATAAATTTTCTTCCAAGGAGTAAGTGTATTTTAATTCCATGGCTGCAGTCACCATCTGCAGTGATTTTGGAGCCCCCAAAAAATAAAGTCTGACACTGTTTCCACTATTTCCCCATCTATTTCCCATGAAGTGATGGGACCGGTTTCCATGATCTTTGTTTTCTGAATGTTGAGCTTTAAGCCAACTTTTTCACTCTCAGGATTGGGAGGCCGTAAACAATCACATGTATAGCTGCAAGAGTCTGGACAAACCTGTCAGGCAAGCTAGAAAGTCATCAGAGGGGTTTGGATTGAAACACTTTATTATGACCAGGAAATTTATTAAATAGAGCTCTAAGTTGATTTTCTTTAGAGAAAAGTGGTCAGGGATAGCACCCATTAATGTCAGAGGTGTTGGTGAGAGGCATGAATAGTAAAACAGATTCTGGTTTTGGGGTAGATGCTCGTTCAGGTCCAAGGGGTCCCTCGAGCCCTGATTCACCTTTTCCCGTCAGGTCTCTTCCTCATGACCTTTGCCATGTATGGGATCTCCCATGCTAGCTCCTGGCAAGTTCCTTTTCTTCTGACTGAAAATTCTGAATACAAATTATGACCACTGTTTTTATAGATCCTACATTGAAATTCATCATTTTAAATATTATTACATAATATTTATCATTCCATAATACTGATTGGTCAACATGTCAATTTTGTTTTCAGATAAAATGGCTTAAATATGCAAATGTCCAAAGAAAAAGCAGCAGGTAAACCATCACTTTCAAAATTAACTACATGTCAATGTTTGGCAGAAACCAACAAAATTCTGTAAAGCTATTATAGTTCAATTTAAAAAATAAAGAATTTAAAAAAATAATAACTAGTTACCCCTAAAAATTTCTTAGATGGCTTACAAATAGTTTAATTGGGCAACCAAATTACTTTCACATTGATAATGATTAAAAACAGAATTAAGAAGTGAGGAGCAAAATAGATCAGCCAAAATAAGGAAATGACTGATAGAACTGAATACAAATTCATATTTTACAATTTTTATTGTTTAATTGAAGACATACTTACATTTTAAACACATGAGCTTTGATATAAAAAAAAGATAATCCATGATAGATAAAAGACTGAAGAGTTTTATTTTCTTAAAAATATATTTAATATTAATGAAAAATATATTTCACTACAGTTTGACAGTTCTTATCAGTAATAGGTTTTGTTTCTATAGGGAACTGGGAAAATAAGAGGACATAGCATCCTGTTTATACATAAGGAAACAAAAGTCAAAAAGTAAAATAATAGTATTTCTGAGTTAATCATTCCCACAGATGAAATATGAAGAGATGGAAGCAGAAGACAACGTATCCACAATTATACAACTTGTACTCCTGGGGTTTTCTGATCTTCCAAACCTTCAAGGGATATTATTTGGGTTGTTCTCCATCATTTATATCATTATCTTAACTGGAAATAGTCTCATAATAATATTAACTAGGCTTGACCCAACTCTGCAGAAACCCATGTATTTCATCCTGGCAAATTTTGCCTCCTTGGAAATTTTATGTGTCCATCACTCTCCCTAGGATTCTGGTGAACCTTTGGACTCAGGATAAAAGAATATCTATCCTGGACTGTGCCACACAAATGTACTTCTTCCNCATCCTGGCAAATTTTTCCTCCTTGGAAATTTTATGTGTCCATCACTCTCCCTAGGATTCTGGTGAACCTTTGGACTCAGGATAAAAGAATATCTATCCTGGACTGTGCCACACAAATGTACTTCTTCCTTATCCTTGGAACCACTGAGTGTCTCCTCCTGGCGTTGATGGTCTATGACTACTGGGTGGCCGTCTGTTACCCTCTGCACTATCCCCTGATCATGACCCCAAAGTCGTGCCTCCAGCTGGCTGTGGGCTCCTGGGTCAGTGGAATCCCAGTGCACATAGGGCAAACGTGCCAGATCTTTTCTCTGCATTTCTGTCATTCGAACAAGAGTAACCATTTCTTCTGTAACATTCTCCCCATTCTGAAGCTGGCCTGCAGAGACACTTTTGCACATGAGCTGTCTGTGTGGTAGTTCTGCTGGTTGCTTCAATGCCTTATACATTAATACTTGCCTCATACAGTAAAATCGTCTGCACTATTTTGAGGTTACAAACAGCCAGAAGAGCCAAAGCCTTTTCCATGTGTTCTTCTCACCTGTTGATTGTGCTTTTATTTTTTTTTCCTCTGCTACCATTACCTACTTAAGGGCCAAATCCAGTTATTCTGCAGGAACTGACAGACTCCTCTCTATGTGCTACACCATAGTGACTCCGATGTCCAATCCCATGATATACAGCCTTCAGAACAAGGATGTGATTGGAGTATTGAGAAAATTGTTACTTAAAATATAGATTGAAGGCAGCAGGAGATGGGATGACACAGGACAAGATGGTTGGATGGCATCACTGACTCAATGGACATGAGTTTGAGCAGACTCCAGGAGTTAGTGATGGGCAGGGAGGCCTGGCTTGCTGCAGTCCATGGGATCACAAAGAATTGGACTCCACTGAGTGACTGAAAACATATAAATATAGTGTGATTATTATATTTATAAATGTTTTAGTTGTTTGTCACACAGTTGTCAGAGTAAGATTTTAAATATCTATATTTTCCCCTAAAAAATTTAACTATGTCTAGCTTATAAGATACGTTTAGATACTTTAAAATAACCTAAAGTCGACTGTGCTTGTGTATTTATTGGGTTTCCCTAGTGGCTCAGATGGTACAGAATCTGCCTGAAATGCAGGAGATCTGGTTTGATCCCTGGGTTGGGAAGATCCCACGGAGGAGGGAATGGCTACCCACTCCAGTATTCTTGCCTGGAGAACCCCCACAGACAGAGGTACCTGGGGGGGAAATTAGTCAAATTATCTTCAACATTTCATACCTAAATAATCCTGTATTGTGAATAAAGAACAATGTTCATGATATAATTTATGAAAAAACAAAATAGAATTCAAGGTCTTAAGACTTTTGGCTTGAATATACCTTAAAACATGCAAGATTCCTTACCTAACTCACAGCTTCTATTTTTCCACTTCTACTGTTGGCATTTTCTGGTTCAGTTGCATGGAAACTGACTAGTAGCAGTTAAGTAATGACTATTTGAAAGAGGGATTGAACAAGTGAATGAACAAATGCATATTACCTTGTTCTATGTCAGAATCCTGGCAAAATCGAGAAAGTCCAAAGAATCATTAGACAATAGGAGTATGTTATTTAGCCCATTGTACCCTCATGAGGAATTACCTCAATCATTATAACAAACGAAAATCTTTCATGTACTGAGTACTTTTCCTGACTGCATGTTATAGAAGAATCTCCCTGTTTGTCTCAACACTTTTACTTTGTACATATTTCTATATTCTATGTAGCAATTTTGACTCCAAAATAATCTGCTTTGAATTATTTCATCACTGCCTTCCAACTACCTCAATGCTAATTCATATTTTAAAAATAAAATATATGCATTTTTAATGTGAAGAAAATGTTAGAAGTTCTTTTCAGAATTACACAAAGTTTCCACAGTTGCATTTATATTAGCGTGCCTTGCCTAATCCTCCATATTTTTAACCTTCTCTAAGTGATATAATTTTTAAACCTTTGAATTTATATTCACAAAAAAAATGAGCATCTGTCAATAGAATCATTAACAGGTATCCTCCCAGTTCCACCCAGATGACACGGTGGTAAAGAATCTGCCTGCCAATGCAGGAGATGCAAGAGACATGAGTTCGATCCCTGGGTCAGGAAGTTCCCCTCCAATAGGAAATGGCAACTCACTCCAGTATTCTTGCCTGTGAAATTCCATGAACAGAGGAGCCTGGCGGGCTACAGTCCAGGCGGTCCCAAAGAGTCAGATACGACCGAACGACTGACCACACACACACTCACACACAGACACACACACACACACACACACACACACACACTCAGCAACTCATTTAGAGAATATGTCCACTGGCAGTGCTTTGGACAGTATGCTCTTTTGTTGTTTTAGTTATAATTGTCCACATGTGTATAATGCAATGTTAGTTCCTGTCGTGAAGCTAGTTATAGTTCATGTCTCAGTCCATTTGCTTCCTTTAATATCTAGGCAGTAAATATGACGTACTAGGTTTAGTTATTTATGCATTTTATTCATAGTGTCTATATGCATATATACCTTCTAATTAAATGTTTAGTATGTTTATATACTTTTATATATAGTCCATAATGTAATTTAAGATGTGGATTATAATAGTGATGATAAAGATGATGATATCAGTTTTGTTTCTGAAACTTAGGAAAGCAGGAATCACAATGTCATGGAAATAGTGCTGTTCCCTAAATTCACAAAATGTCATGTGTAAAGCACGTGATTCAATTATACATATACATGTACCTTTTCTGTTTCAAACCCTTTCCCCATTTACATTGTTACATAATATTGAGCAGCACTCCCTGCGCAGTAGGGAAGTCTTCGTTCAACATCCATTTTAAGTATAGCAGTGTGTTTGTTACGTCTTTTTATTTATTTTTCTTAATTTCTGTATGTAAATTATTTCATGCTATATTTCTTTATGTCTGACTTCACTCAGTATGACAATCTCTAGGTCCATCCATGTTGTTTCAAATTACATCACCTAATTCTTTTTAGCAGCTGAATAATATCAGTTTTTAAATACTTTTAATGTGTGTGTTATGACTGATATTTTGGATGTTCCAAGGTAAGTGTGCTTTTCTTTTCTGTGCATGCATTCAACCCAACTTCATCCGATTTCTGAACTTCTGTGGATGTAGACATCTGTGTCTACATAATAAACATATTTCATAAGCATTTTGCAAGAATTTAATATATCCACGATGTCAATGGGAAGAAAACTAAGAAAGGCCCTGGAATGACTTCCTGATATTTCAAATAAAGGAATTTCATGTTTCTATAAGCGTGTCTTTCATAATTATGGTATTCCACAGCTAGGAATTTGATGATCTGAAAGCAGTTGTTAGACAAATTTCTTACACTTTAAACAATATTTCATTTTGTAATCAATTTTGTTATTGTATAATTCTGACATGTAAAAGCATTGTTAAACCTGCAGGCCTTGAACTTTTCTTATAACCTGGTTCATAACAAGTATGACCATCATTACTTGAAATAGTAGCCAAAAGATAAAAATGAGTTCAGGAGACATTGTTAATAATACCTGTATTGGCACTGACCTGTACTTATTTTCAATCTATTTTTATTTTGAATATTCATACAGTCTTAATAAACTCTTACATCTAAAATTTTATCATTAAGATAAAGACAGCAAAATGTTTTTGAAAAGTCTCTAAAGGAGGAGTTCAGTTCAGTTCAGTTCAGTCGCTCAGTCGTATCTGACTCTTTGTGACCCTGTGAATCGCAGCACGCCAGGCCTCCCTGTCCATCACCATCTCCCAGAGTTCACTCAGACTCACGTCCACCGAGTCAGTGATGCCATCCAGCCATCTCATCCTCGGTCATCCCCTTCTCCTCCTGCCTCCAATCCCTCCCAGCATCAGGGTCTTTTCCAATGAGTCAACACTTCGCATGAGGTGTCCAAAGTACTGGAGCTTCAGCTTTAGCATCATTCTTTCCAAAGAAATCCCAGGGTTGATCTCCTTCAGAATGGACTGGTTGGATCTCCTTGCAGTCCAAGGGACTCTCAAGAGTCTTCTCCAACACCACAGTGCAAAAGCATCAATTCTTTGGCGCTCAGCCTTCTTCACAGTCCAACTCTCACATTAATACATGACCACAGGAAAAACCATAGCCTTGACTAGATGGACCTTAGTCGGCAAAGTAATGTCTCTGCTTTTGAATATACTATCTAGGTTGTTCATAACTTTTCTTTCAAGGAGTAAGCGTCTTTTAATTTCATGGCTGCAATCACCATCTGCAGTGATTCTGAAGCCCAAAAAATAAAGTCTGACACTGTTTCTACTGTTTCCCCATCTATTTCCCATGAAGTGATGGGACCAGATGCCATTATCTTCGTTTTCTGAATGTTGAGCTTTAAGCCAACTTTTTCACTCTCCTCTTTCACTTTCATCAAGAGGCTTTTTAGCTCCTCTTCACTTTCTGCCATAAGGGTGGTGTCATCTGCATATCTGAAGTTATTGATATTTCTCCAGGCAATTTTGATTCCAGCTTGTGTTTCTTCCAGTCCAGCGTTTCTCATGATGTACTCTGCATAGAAGTTAAATAAACAGTTTGTACAATATACAGCCTTGACATACTCCTTTTCCTAATTGGAACCAGCCTGTTGTTCCATATCCGGTTCTAACAGTTGTTTCCTGACCTGCATACAGATTTCTCAAGAGGCAGGTTAGGTGGTCTGGTATGCCCATCTCTTTCAGAATTTTCCATAGTTTATTGTGATCCACACTGTCAAGGCTTTGGCATAGTCAATAAAGCAGAAACAGATGTTTTTCTGGAACTCTCTTGCTTTTTCCATGATCCAGCAGATGTTGGCAATTTTATCTCTGGTTCCTCTGCCTTTTCTAAAACCAGATTGAACATCTGGAAGTTCATGGTTCATGTATTGCTGAAGTCTGGCTTGAAGAATTTTGAGCATTACTTTACTAGTATGTGAGATGAGTGCAATTGTGCAGTAGTTTGAGCATTGTTTGGCATTGTCTTTCTTTGGGATTGGAATGAAACGGACCTTTTCCAGTCCTGTGGCCACTGCTGAGTTTTCCAAATTTTCTGGCATATTGAGTGCAGCACTTTCACAGCATCATCTTTCAGGATTTGAAACAGTTCAGCTGGAATTCCATCACCTCCACTAGCTTTGTTCGTAGTGATGCTTTCTAAGGCCCACTTGACTTCACATCCAAGATGTGTGGCTCTAGATTAGTGATCACATCATGATTATCTGGGTCGTGAAGATCTTTTTTGTACAGTTCTTCTGTGTATTGTTGCCACCTCTTCTTAATATCTTCTGCTTCTGTTAGGTCCAGACCATTTCTGTCCTTTATCGAGCCCATCTTTGCATGAAATGTTCCCTTGGTACCTCTAATTTTCTTGAGGAGATCTCTCGTCTTTCCCATTCTGTTGTTTTCCTCTATTTCTTTGCATTGATCGCTGAAGAAGGCTTTCTTATCTCTTCTTGCTATTCTTTGGAACTCTGCATTCAGATGCTTATATCTTTCCTTTTCTCCTTTGCTTTTCACCTCTCTTCTTTTCACAGCTATTTGCAAGGCCTCCCCAGACAGCCATTTTGCCTTTCTGCATATCTTTTCCATGGGGATGGTCTTGATCCCTGTCTCCTGTACAGTGTCATGAACCTCATTCCATAGTTCATCAGGCACTCTATCTATCAGATCTAGACCCTTAAATCTATTTCTCACTTCCACTGTATAATCATAAGGGATTTGATTTAGGTCATACATGAATGGTCTAGCGGTTTTAAGTTGTCCTAATTGTCTTCACAAATATAAAATGAAAGTGAAATTTACTCAGTTGTGTCTGACTCTTTGTGATCCCATGGACTATACATGGAATACTGGAGTGGGTAGTCTTGCCCTTCTCCAGAGGATCTTCCCAACCCAGTGATCGAACCCAGGTCTCCCTCATTTCAGGCAGATTCTTTACAAGCTGAGTCACAAGGGAAGCCCCAGAATATTGGAGTGGGTAGCCTGTCCCTTCTCCAGCGAATCTTCCTGACCCAGGAATCAAACCGAGGTCTCCTGCATTGCAGGCAGATTCTTTACCAAATGAGCTATCAAGGAAGCCCAAATAGAAAATACAAGCTAAAAGGGAAAATATTTGAAAGTCACACATTTCAAATAATAAATATATAGAAAGATTATGCAAAGAACTCTCAAAACCAACAGGAAGAAAAGAAGCATCTAACATCAACGTACAAGATGTTTTTTTTTTCCTTCATTGGAGTATCATTGCTATTCAGTATTGTGCTAGTTTCTACTGTAAAGTGAAGTGAATTAGCTATGTTTGCATACATCCCCTCCCTCCGACCTCTGACATCCCATAATCTAAGTCAACACAGATCACTGAGTTGAGCCCCCTGTGCTTTACAGCAGGCTCCCACTAGCTCTCTGGCCAGCATATAAAATCTACAAACAAGAAATGCTAGAGAAGGTATGGAGAAAAGGGAACCCTCTTTCATTGTTTGTGGGAACTTAAATTGATACAGCCACTGTGCAGACCAGTATGGAGGTTTCTTAAGAAATTAAAAATGTAGAACTGCCTTTGACTCACGAATAACACTACTGGGCAGATACCCTGAGAAAACCATAATTCAAAAAGACACATGGACTCCAATGTTCACTGCAGCACTATTTACAACAACCAGGACATGGAAGCGATCTAAATGTCCACTAAATATACAAATCTCTTAAATAGATATTTTATTAAAGGAGATAAGCAGAAGTAAAATGATCACATAAAGGATTGTCACTGTCATTAGTCATTATCAAAATGCAAATGAAAACAAAAATGACATTATGCTACATATGTATTGCAATTGTTAGAGTTAAACAAAATAAATTACAAAATGATATAATTCAAAATTGGTGTGTATATATAAAACTTTTGAATAACTTTCAATGCAGGGCATCAAATTTCTATATCATCTCTTTAATTATTAACCTTCATAACAGTATGAATCTATTCCTAATCCGTATAGTTAAATCTAATATTCTTCTCCATTGCATTTTGTGAGTTTGTGACTACGTGTGTTTGTAGGGTGAGCTACAGAAAATACAGTTCTATTACTTTATAATCACTGTACCAAGAGTTGCCACAATTAACTTAAGGGCAAGCTTGGTTGGGGAGACAATAGAGTAACTTCTTGGAGCTTTAGTTTGTGATGACTGAGGGCAGTTGATAGAAATGGAAGTCTTGGCAGGACACACGGCAGCACAGCTAGAAATATTTCCTTTCTCTCTTCTAGTTTAGCGTGATATTGTAACTAATGTTGATATAAGGGGTCATGCCTGGAAATTCAGTATTCTGTTTCTGTTTTGTACATCTGCAAAGGAGTGAGTGAGTTTTCCTCTGTATCCCCCTATTGTTTGTGAGGCAGTGAGGACTACCCAGCTCATGTGGATCGAGAGGTGGAAGATCTGTATTGAAGATGACACAGCTGCCCCAATAGTCCTGGATTTCTTACTGCAGAACACTTAATGTCAGAAAAACAAAATTTCCTGTAAGACAGTGTATATTTACATCTTTTTAGACCATCTTTATTTTCTAGAAATAATATATCATCATGAATTACTTGTTGTACCAAACTTCTTGAGTGGCAGGCAGAAAGGTTTAGCTCAATTAGAAAGTGACCCGGAGAAGAAGCTGATCCCAAGGATAAGAATAATTCCCGTTTAAAGAGCTCTATTTGTTATGAAGATAGAAGATATTTTAGAGGGTGCTTAAGCCCGGTATCAGATTCTTAGTATCACAAATTACCTAACTGCAAACAAACAAACAAACAAACAAACAAACAAACTTTCACAGTTTCTATCAGCTTTTAACTCAGTAACACAATTAATAAAGGTAAGCATTATATATAACTTCAATCTAAACAGGTAAGCATGCCTCATTTTCGTCCAATGTCAAATTCAGTTTTAAATGTACCTATGGACTTCCCTGGTGGCTCAGAAGGTAAAGTATCTGTCTACAATGCGGGAGACCCGGTTTCAGTCCCTGGGTTGGGAAAATCCCCTGGAGAAAGAAATGGCAATCCACTCCAGGACTATTGCCTGGAAAATCCCATGGACAGAGGAGCCTGGTAGGCTACAGTCCATGGGGTCACAAAGAGTCGAACACAACTGAGCGACTTCACTTCACTTCATTTATATGTAACATCAGGCAAAAAAAAAAAAAAAAGCTCACTTCAGAAAATTTAGCAAGGAAAATTTGTTGTTATTGTTGCTTAATTTCAAAACCCTGATTCAGATAGCCTTTTTACTTTTCTGACCCACATCATTTTATTATCAAATAAAAAATTACAAAAGAACTTTCTAATATAGTGAGCCAGTATACCAAAGTTTACCAACCTCTGCATCACTATCATAGTTATTTAAATGCTAACCTTTATTAAGTGATTGCAATGTGTTAAGTATGTATTTAAGAAGTTTGCATGTATTAAATCTGGCGATATCTCACTAAAATTAATTATATATAACTAAGGAATAAGATAATAAATGAACTTTATTAAAAGGATTTTGCACCCTATTCACATTAAATTCTGCTGGTTAAAAATAACTTTTTATAGTAACTGTATCTGACAATACCAAAGAGATTTTGGTATGCTTTCATTTTAATCTTTAGAAGAGTCAAATAAGGAATTCAGTTCAGTTCAGTTCAGTCGGTGAGTTGTGACTGATGCTTTGTGACCCCATAGACTGCAGCACACAAGGAATTAGACTTCTGGAGTCATAAATTTTAGACTTTAATTTCCTATCTTCAATTTGATTTTACAAGCTTGCTTTCAATAGCACCATTTACATTTTAGTAATAGATAATGTACACGCTTATTATAATCCTTGCATAGTGGAAAGACCAGAAAAGCAAACATGAGTTATTTGGATAAAAACAAAAGTGGCCACATAACCTGAACAATTTAGTGGCTCTTCTTTCTGAGTGTTGTAGTAGTGCTATCTAAAGGTTTCTGGGAGTTGGAAACCAGCAGCGACATTGCAAGATTTGAGAAGAAAAATTTTGATGAGATTGAGTTTATAAAATAAGTGTAACTTGGGTAAGATATGAATAGCTTTAATATTTCTTACATAAAATCTTGCTACATTTGACAAAAGCAAAGTTAAGAATAAAAAAAGAAATCAGTAAATTAAGAACACTGTATTTTTGATCACAAGTTCTGTTTGTTTGTTGTTGTTGTTGTTTTAATTTCTTCTGGCTATTTTTCGAACCTGAGTTTCAGTATGATTTTCAAATGTACTACCCTGTGTGAAAAAATGAAAGTGTTATAGCTCAGTCATGTCCAACTCTTTCCGATCCCATAAACTATAATCCACCAGGTTCCTCTGTTTATGGAATTCTCTAGGCAAGACTGGAGTGGGTAGCCATTCCCTTCCCTAGGAAATTGTCTTGACCTAGGGATATTCAAATGTACTATTCTACTTGAACAGAAAAGAATAATTTAAACAAAAGTACAAAAAAAAATGAGAGAAGACCTTATATAAAAAGAAGATACAATAAAAGAAAAAAAAAACTTATGGTAGTTTCTGAAGGCAGAGTTTAACTCATCAAATGTAGGGCATGATGCATACTGGACTGAAAAGATTGATGGCTCATTCAAAAAGCAATTTTAATCAGTATCCAAGTATTACACTCTAATTTGAATTAAATAGATGAATAAATATGGATAAAGGTGTCAGAATAAGGCAGTGAAAAAAAAGGCACTGTTTCATAGTCTTATACACATAAAATCATATCTTAATAATGTTAGTTATTAGACACCCATTTCTGATCATTTTAAAGACTCAGTCAAAGCATTTTTATATTTCTTAAAATCACATTTTCACTGGGAAAATTCTATAATAATGTTTAAATACCTTCTGATCCTTAATATATATTATACATAAAATATAAATATATNTATATATTATATGTAAAATATAAATATATATAAGTAGTCTGAAATATTGTAGATGATAAAATAGATTCCTATTTAGCTTTCCTTTTCCTCGGGATGTTCAAGTGTTGGATGGACTGTTGCTTCTGCCCCATATGTGTGTCTACACTTCTGTAGCTGAAATGTTGACCCTCATCCTCACTTAAAACTGTTAGAATATGGATATAGGTGTGTCTCTTCTTTGCAGTGGCTTCGTCTCTGTGAACTTTCAAATTAGTTAACACATACCATGGAAGTTATGTATGATATACTGAAAACAAACAAGAGTGGGTGAAAAGAGTATAATTTCTAGATGCACACACACTCTACAGAAGGTACACTTAAACTGTACTGGTCTAAAAAGATTGATGATTCTTTGAACAAGCAATTTTAATCAGTATCCAAGTATTACAGTCTACACTGAATTAAATAAGTAAATAAAACAGGGGGGTACAGGAGATTGTTCTGAATTTTAGGTAGAGATCCTCACTTATATCTTGGGGACTATTGTAAAGAAACAATCAAGTTGACACATTTTAACTTATTCAATAAATTAAGAAATTGCTTTTGTGAGAAAATATACTATATACTCCATAGAAAGATGTACAGAATATCACAAGAAGCTTAAAGTCTAGCTATAGCAAAGCACATACTTAACGAAATGGGCAACTTCAGCTCAGCATATTCACATTCATATAAACAAACATACACAAAAATGCAAACACACACACACAAGAATGAATGAATTAAATGGGGCCAGCAGAACAGCAGCAATTATCGAGTATGTGAGTAATTTAGGAAGATCTCAGAGATGAATTGTGGCTGATGTTTCTTTCACACAGTAAGTGTGTAAGGAAAGAGCATTCTGGTTAGAACTCCTAGCTGGAACATAAGTGCCAGATGTACCTATTTCTTATCTCCTGGGTGTTCCTGGACAGAAAGATCAGCTTAATGATTATTTTGTCCAAGTTGGAAAATCTGAATAAAAATTATGACTACTGGGACTTCCCTGGTGGTCCAGTGGTAATAAATAAATGAATAAAAACAGAAATTATATATTAAAAAAAATTA
>SJYQ01002054.1:81481-96718 GCA_006410935.1 Redunca redunca
TTGCCACCTCTTCTTAATATCTTCTGCTTCTGTTAGGTCCAGACCATTTCTGTCCTTTATCGAGCCCATCTTTGCATGAAATATTCCCTTGGTATCTCTAATTTTCTTGAAGAGATCTCTAGTCTTTCCCATTCTGTTGTTTTCCTCTATTTCTCTGCATTGATCACTGAAGAAGGCTTTCTTATCTCTTCTTGCTATTCTTTGGAACTCTGCATTCAGATGCTTATATCTTTCCTTTTCTCCTTTGCTTTTTGGCTCTCTTCTTTTCACAGCTATTTGCAAGGCCTCCCCAGACAGCCATTTTGCCTTTTTGCATTTCTTTTCCATGGGGATGGTCTTGATCCCTGTCTCCTGTACAATGTCATGAACCACATTCCATAGTTCATCAGGCACTCTATCAGATCTAGACCCTTAAATCTATTTCTCACTTCCACTGTATAATCATAAAGGATTTGATTTAGGTCATACCTGAATGGTCTAGCGGTTTTAAGTTGTCCTAATTGTCTTCACAAATATAAAATGAAAGTGAAATTTACTCAGTTGTGTCTGACTCTTTGTGACCCCATGGACTATACATGGAATACTGGAGTGGGTAGTCTTGCCCTTCTCCAGAGGATCTTCCCAACCCAGTGATCGAACCCAGGTCTCCTTCATTTCAGGCAGATTCTTTACAAGCTGAGTCACAAGGGAAGCCCCAGAATATTGGAGTGGGTAGCCTATCCCTTCTCCAGTGAATCTTCCTGACCCAGGAATCAAACCGAGGTCTCCTGCATTGCAGGCAGATTCTTTACCAAATGAGCTATCAAGGAAGCCCAAATAGAAAATACAAGTTAAAAGGGAAAATATTTGAAAGTCACACATTTCAAATAATAAATATATAGAAAGATTATGCAAAGAACTCTCAAAACCAACAGGAAGAAAAAAAGCAATCTAACATCAATGTACAAGATTTTTTTTTCCTTCATTGGAATATCATTGTTATTCAGTATTGTGCTAGTTTCTACTGTATAGTGAAGTGAATTAGCTATATGTTTGCATACATCCCCTCCCTCTGACCTCTAACATCCCATAATCTAAGTCAACACAGAGCACTGAGTTGAGCTCCCTGTGCTTTACAGCAGGCTCCCACTAGCTCTCTGGCCATCATAAAAAAATCTACAAACAAGAAATGCTAGAGAAGGTATGGAGAAAAGGGAACCCTCTTTCAGTGTTTGTGGGAATTTAAATTGATAAAGCCACTGTGCAGACCAGTATGGAGGTTTCTTAAGAAACTAAAAAAGTAGAACTGCCATTGACTCACAAATTCCACTACTGGGCAGATACCCTGCCTGAGAAAACCATAATTCAAAAAGACACATGGATTCCAATGTTCACAGCAGCACTATTTACAACAACCAGGACTTGGAAGCAATCTAAATGTCCACTAAATATACAAAACTCTTAAATAGATATTTTACTAAAGGAGATAAGCAGAAGTAAAATGATCACATAAAGGATAGTCACTGTCATTAGTCATTATCAAAATGCAAATGAAAACAAAAATGACATTATGCTACAAATGTATTTCAATTGTTAGAGTTAAACAAAATAAATTACAAAATGATATAATTCAAAATTGGTGTGTATATATAAAACTTTTGAATAACTTTCAATGCAGGGCATCAAATTTCTAAATCATCTCTTTAATTATTAACCTTCATAACAGTATGAATCTATTCCTAATCTGTATAGTTAAATCTAATATTCTTCTCCATTGCACTTTGTGAGTTTGTGACTACGTATGTTTGTACGGTGTGCTACAGAAAATACAGTTCTATTACTTTATAATCACTGTACCAAGAGCTGCCACAATTAACTTAAGGGCAAGCTTGGTTGGGGAGACAATACAGTAACTTCTTGGAGCTTTAGTTTGTGACGACTGAGGGCAGTTGATAGAAATGGAAGTCTTGGCCGGACACACGGCAGCACAGCTGGAAATATTTCCTTTCTCTCTTCTAGTTTAGCGTGATATTGTAACTAATGTTGATATAAGGGGTCATGCCTGGAAATTCAGTATTCTTTTTCCGGTTTGTACATCTGAAAAGGAGTGAGTTTTCCTCTGTATCCCCCTATTGTTTGTGAGGCAGTGAGGACTACCCGGCTCATGTGGATCGAGAGGTGGAAGATCTGTATTGAAGATGACACAGCTGCCCCGATAGTCCTGGATTTCTTACTGCAGAACACTTAATGTCAGAAAAACAAAATTTCCTGTAAGACAGTGTATATTTACATCTTTTTAGACCATCTTTATTTTCTAGAAATAATATATCATCATGAATTACTTGTTGTACCAAACATCTTGAGTGGCAGGCAGAAAGGTTTAGCTCAATTAGAAAGTGATCTGGAGAAGAAGCTGATCCCAAGGATAAGAATAATTCCTGTTTAAAGATCCCTATTTGTTATGAAGATAGAAGATATTTTAGAGGGTGCTTAAGCCCGGTATCAAATTCTTAGTATCACGAATTACCTAACTGCAAAAAAAAAAAAAAAAAAAACTCACTTCGGAAAATTTGTTGTTATTGTTGCTTAATTTCAAAACCCTGATTCAGATAGCCTTTTTACTTTTCTGACCCACATCATTATATTATCAAATAAAAAATTGCAAAAGAACTTTATAATATAGTGAGCCAGTATACCAAAGTTTACCAACCTCTGCATCACTATCATAGTTATTTAAATGCTAATCTTTATTAAGTGATTGCAATGTGTTAAGTATGTATTTAAGAAGTTTGCATGTATTAAATCTGGCGATATCTCACTAAAATTAATTGTACGTAACTAAGGAATAAGATAGTAAATGAACTTTATTAAAAGGATTTTGCACCCTATTCACATTAAATTCTGCTTGTTAAAAATAACTTTTATAGTAACTGTATCTGACAATACGAAAGGGATTTTGGTATGCTTTCATTTTAATCTTTAGGAGAGTCAAATAAGGAATTCAGTTCAGTTCAATTCAGTCGGTGAGTTGTGACTGACGCTTTGTGACCCCATAGACTGCAGCACACAAGGAATTAGACTTCTGGAGTCATAAATTTTAGACTTTTATTTCCTATCTTCAATTTGATTTTACAAGCTTGCTTTCAATAGCACCATTTACATTTTAGTGATAGATAATGTACACGCTTATTATAATCCTTGCATAGTGGAAAGACCAGAAAAGCAAACATGAGTTATTTGGATAAAAACAAAAGTGGCTACATAACCTGAACAATTTAGTGGCTCTTCTTTCTGAGTGTTGTAGTAGTGCTATCTAAAGGTTTCTGGGAGTTAGAAACCAGCAGCGACATTGCAAGATTTGAGAAGAAAAATTTTGATGAGATTGAGTTTATAAAATAAGTGTAACTTGGGTAAGATATGAATAGCTTTAATATTTCTTACATAAAATCTTGCTCCATTTGACAAAAGCAAAGTTAAGAATAAAAAAGAAATCAGTAAATTAAGAACACTGTATTTTTGATAACAAGTTCTGGGTGTGTGTTTTTTTTTTTTTTATTTCTTCTGGCTATTTTTCGAACCTGATTTTCAGTATGATTTTCAAATGTACTACCCTATGTGAAAAAATGAAAGTGTTAGTAGCTCAGTCATGTCCAGCTCTTTGTGATCCCATAGACTGTAACTCACCAGGTTCCTCTGTTTATGGAATTCTCCAGGCAAGAATACTGGAGTGGGTAGCCATTCCCTTCCCTAGGAAATTGTCTTGACCTAGGGATATTCAAATGTACTATTCTACTTGAAAAGAAAAGAATAATTTAGACAGAAGTACAGAAAAAATGAGAGAAGACCTTATATAAAAAGAAGATACAATAAAAGAAAAAAAAAACTTATGGTAGTTTCTGAAGGCAGAGTTTAACTCATCAAATGTAGGGCATGATGCATACTGGACTGAAGAGATTGATGGCTCATTCAAAAAGCAATTTTAATCAGTATCCAAGTATTACACTCTAATTTGAATTAAATAGATGAATAAATATGGATAAAGGTGTCAGAATAAGGCAGTGAAAAAAAAGGCACTGTTTCATAGTCTTATACACATAAAATCATATCTTAATAATGTTAGTTATTAGACACCCATTTCTGATCATTTTAAAGACTCAGTCAAAGCATTTTTATATTTCTTAAAATCACATTTTCACTGGGAAAATTCTATAATAATGTTTAAATACCTTCTGATCCTTAATATATATTATACATAAAATATAAATATATATAAGTAGTCTGAAATATTGTAGATGATAAAACAGATTCCTATTTAGCTTTCCTTTTCCTCGGGATGCTCAAGTTTTGGATGGACTGTTGCTTCTGCCCCATATGTGTGCCTACACTTCTGTAGCTGAAATGTTGACTCTCATCCTCACTTAAAACTGTTAGAATATGGATATAGATGTGTCTCTTCTTTGCAGTGGCTTCGTCTCTGTGAACTTTCAAATTAGTTAACACATACCATGGAAGTTATGTATGATATACTGAAAACAAACAAGAGTGGGTGAAAAGAGTATAATTTCTAGATGCACACACACTCTACAGAAGGTACACTTAAACTGTACTGGTCTAAAAAGATTGATGATTCTTTGAACAAGCAATTTTAATCAGTATCCAAGTATTACAGTCTACACGGAATTAAATAAGTAAATAAAACAGGTGGGTACAGGAGATTGTTCTGAATTTTGGGTAGAGATCCTCACTTACATCTTGGGGACTATTGTAAAGAAACAATCAAGTTGACACATTTTAACTTATTCAATAAATTAAGAAATTGCTTTTGTGAGAAAATATACTATATACTCCATAGAAAGATGTACAGAATATCACAAGAAGCTTAAAGTCTAGCTATAGCAAAGCACATACTTAACGAAGATGGGCAACCCCAGCTCAGCATATTCACATTCATATAAACAAACATACACAAAAATGCAAACACACACACACAAGAATGAATGGATTAAATGGGGCCAGCAGAACAGCAGCAATTATCGAGTATGTGAGTAATTTAGGAAGATCTCAGAGATGAATTGTGGCTGATGTTTCTTTCACACAGTAAGTGTGTGAGGAAAGAGCATTCTGGTTAGAACTCCTAGCTGGAACATAAGTGCCAGATGTACCTATTTCTTATCTCTTGGGTGTTCCCTGGACAGAAAGATCAGCTTAATGATTATTTTGTCCAAGTTGGAAAATCTGAATAAAAATTATGACTACTGGGACTTCCCTGGTGGTCCAGTGGTTAAGACTCCCTAATTCTACTGCAGGGAGACTGGGTTTGATCCCTAGTTTGTGAACTAGGATCCCAAATGCCTTGTGGCCAAACTAAAATAAATAAATGAATAAAAACAGAAATTATATATTAAAAAAACTATGACTGTTGCTTTTATAAACATTACATTGAAATACACCCTTTTTAAAAATAAATAGTATCCCATAATACTCAATGGTCAGCTCATTGATTTCATGTTATAATATGCATAACGGCAAAGACAAACAAGATTTGGAAATACCAATGGAAGATCATCATTTTAAAAATTAACTATCTTTATCCCCAAAACAGTTTTAAGTGGCTTACAAAATATTTACAGGAGCAATAAAATTAATTTTGAATTTATAATAATGGAAAACAGAATGCTGCTAAGTCACTTCAATTGTGTCCGACTCTGTGTGACCCCATAGACGGCAGCCCACCAGGCTCCCCCGTCCCTGGGATTCTCCAGGCAAGAACACTGGAGTGGGTTGCCATTTCCTTCTCCAATGCATGAAAGTGAAAAGTGAAAGTGAAGTCACTCAGTTGTGTCTGACTTCGCGACCCCATGAACTGCAGCCTACCAGGCTCCTCCACCCATGGGATTCCCCAGACAAGAGTACTGGAGTGGGGTACCATTGTCTTCTCTGGAAAACAGAATAGAGAGATGAAAATAGCATGTCAGTTGAAAATATGAAATCGTTGTTACAATTGAACATACTTTTCAATTTGAATTTTTAAGTGTTCAGATGAATAGCAAAATTGCAATCAATGCCTTTAGAGTCAAAGCAATAAAATAATATATTGTAGAGAAAACAGAGACTGAAGCTTTTTCTCACAGATAGGCTTAATGATAAATAAAAGTATACTTCTCTGTACTTTTAGGGCACCTGGCTTTATATGTTTGGTTTTTTAGAGGGAAATGAAAAGTAAGAAGACATATAATCTAGTTTATACACAAAAAACAAGTCAATAAAAATGAAATGACAGTGCCTCTGATTGAATCATTCCTACAGATGCAATATTAAGAGATTGAAGCAGAAGACAACATGTCCACAGGGACACAATTTGGACTACTGGGGTTTTCTGACCTTCCAGACCTCCAAGGATCATCATTTGGGGTGTTCACCATCACTTACATCATTATTTTAATTGCAAATGGCGTCTTCATAATAATAACAAGGCTTGACCCAGCACTGCACGAATCCATGTATTATTTTCCTGGCAAATTTTTCCTTCTTGGAAATCTGTTACATGTCCCTCACTCTCCCTAGGAGTCTGATAACCCTTTGGACTCAGAACAGAAGAATATCTATCCTGGATTGTGCCACCCAAATGTGCTTCTTCCTTATCCTTGGAACCGCTGAGTGTCTCCTCCTGGTGGTGATGACCTATGACTGCTGTGTGGCCATCTGTGACCCTCTGCACTATCTCTTGGTCATGACCCCAAAGTCCTGCCTCCAGCTGGCTGTGGGCTCCTGGGTCAGTGGAATCCCACTGCAGATAGGGAAATCAATCCCATGATATACAGCCTTTGGAACAAGGATGTGATTGCAGCACTGAGAAAATTATTACTGAAAAAAGTAGTGTGATGAGTTTATTTTTAAATGCTTTAAATACTGGTCACTGGGTTATCAGATAAATTTTTAAAGATATCTATATTTCCCAGTTTGGAAGTTAACCACTTCTTTTTATACTATATTTTTCAGTTCAGTTCAGTTGCTCAGTTCAGTTCAATTGCTCTGACTCTGCTATCCCATGGACTGCAGCACTCCAGGTCTCCCTGTCCATCACCAACTCCTGGAGTTTGCTCAAACTCATGTCCATCGAGTCAATGATGCCATTCAACCATCTCATCCTCTGTCGTCCCCTTCTCCTCCCGTCTTCAATCTTTCCCAGCATCAGGGACTTTTCAAATGAGTCCATTCTTCCCATCAGGTGGCCAAAGTATTGGAGTTTCAGATTCGGCATCAGTCCTTCCAATGAATACTCAGGACTGATCTCCTTTGGGATGGACTGGTTGGATCTCTTTGCAGTCCAAGAGACTCTCGAGAGTCTTCTTCAGCTCCACACAGATCAGCCTTAATTATTCCTGCATCCCCTCCCTCCCTGCCGCCTCCCATTCCTCCAGGTCATCATCTGAGGCTGGGCTCCCTGTGCTGCACAGCAACTTCCCACTAGCTATCCTTCTCACGCCTGATTGTATATGTATGTTGATGCTACTTTGTCCATTCATCTCACTCTCTCCCTCACCCACTATGTAAATTCATTCCCTACATCTATGTCTCCACTCCTTTCCTGCAAATAGGTTCATCAGTATCATTTTTCTAGATTCCATATATATGTGTTACTTAGTAAAGAAGGTTTTACAAAATCCTGGAACACTGCTGTCCCAGGAGTTAGATCATTGATTTTTAATCTTATCTTTACCAAATTTAGAGCAAGTCATTTAGCTACTATTTTTCCCTTCATTTTTAAAGAACAAAATTAAAATGAGTATGAAGCTTATTTAAAAGCTAGCCATACCATCCCACCAAAAGTGTTGCTGTGTGAAATAAATAAATGTGTTTTGTTACACAGACTTGAATATGATTTTAAAGAAGAAAATACACATTCATGTTTCACAGTGTTTGGTGGTGGTAGATAGTACCTTTTTAGTGGCTTTTCAGCTGGTGCAGAAGCTCTTTTGTGGTAGGAAATGTTTCTCAGAAGTGCAGGTTTTGGAATTTTAATGTGTGTGTTATGACTGAGCACTTCGATGTTTAAACAATGCTTTCCTCTGCTGTGTATATATTCAATAAAACTCCATCTGCTATAAGAACTTTGGTGAATATAATCAGCTGTGACTACAGACATATCTCATTAATACTTTGCAAGAATTTAATATCCCCATGGTGTCAATATGAGAGCAGTTAAAGAGGTCTTATTTTGAAGAAAAGAATCACATGCTTCTGTAGGTGCGAATTTCATAATTAAAAATCCTATAGCTAGATATTTGACAGCATTTTTGCACAAATATCTACTGTTTTTACAAAAGTGTTTCATATTGTCATCCAGTTTGTTGCTATTCCTATGTGATTTTAACATTAAATAGCATTGTTGAACATGCAGGCTTTGCAGATTTTATTTACAATTTGGCTTACAAAGAATATGACCTCATCATCATTATTTGAAATAATGGTGAAATCAAAGTTGGGAAAACTATTACCACAGGTTATGATTCAGTTCAATTCAGTTCAGTCACTCAGTCGTGTCCGACTCTTTGCGACCTATGAACTGCAGCACGCCAGACTTCTCTATCCATCACAAACTCCCAGAGCTTACTCAAACTCATGTCCACTGAGTTAGTGATGCCATCCAACCTTCTCATGCTCTGTCGTCCCCTTCTTTTCCTGCCTTAAATCTTTCCCAGCATGAGGGTCTTTTCAAACGAATCAGCTATTAGCATCAGGTGGCCAAAGTATTGGAGTTTCAGCTTCAGCATCAGTCCTTCCAATGAATATTCAGGACTGATTTACTTTAGGATTCACTGGTTTGATCTCTTTGCAGTCCAAGGAACTCTCAAGAGTCTTCTCCAACACCACAGTTCAAAAGCATCAATTCTTTGAGGCTCAGCTTTCCTTATAGTTCAACTCTCAAATCCATACATGACCACTGGAAAAACCATAGCTTTGACTACATGGACCTTTGTCAGCAAAGTAATTTCTCTGCTTTTTAATATACTGTCTAAGCTGGTCATAGTTTTTCTTCCATGGAGCAAGCAACTTTTAATTTCATGGCTGCAGTCACCACCTGAAGTGATTTTGGAGCCCCTCAAAATAAAGTCTCTCACTGTTTCCATTGTTTCCCCATCTATCTGCCATGAAGTGATGGGATGGGATGGCATGATCTTTGTTTTCTGAATGTTAAGCTTTAAGCTTCTTCACTCTCCTCTTTTATTTTCATCAAGAGGCCCTTCAATTCTTCTTTGCTTTCTGCCATAAGAGTGGTGTCATATGTGTATCTTAGGTTATCTATATTTCTCCCAGCAATCTTCATTCAAGCTTGTGTTTCATCCAGCTCAGCATTTCTCATGATGTACTCTGCATATAAGTTAAATAAGAAGGATAACAGTATAGCCTTTACATACTCCTTCCCCAATTTGGAACCAGTCTGTTGTTCCATTCCCAGGTCTAACTGTTGCTTTTTGTCCTGCATAGAGATTTCTCAGGACACAGGTCAGGTGGTCTGGTATTCCCATCTCTTTAAGAATGTTCTACTGCAGAAGGCAATGGCACCCCACTCCAGTACTCTTGCCTGGATATTCCCATGGGTAGAGGAGCCTGGTAGGCTGCAGTCCATGGGGTCGTTAAGAGTCGAACACGACTGAGCTACTTCACTTTGACTTTTCACTTTCATGCATTGGAGAAGGAAATGGCAACCCACTCCAGTGTTCTTGCCTGGAGAATCCCAGGGACAGGGCAGCCTGGTGGGCTGCTGTCTATGGGGTCGCACAGAGTTGGACATGACTGAAGCAATGCAGCAGCAGCAGCAGCAGAATGTTCTACAATGTGTTTTGATCTACACAGTCAAAGGCTTTGGCATAGTCACTAAAGCAAAATTTGATTTTTTTTTTTCTGGAACTCTTGCTTTTTCAATGATCCATCGGATGTTGCCAGTTTGATCTCTGTTTCCTCTGCCTTTTCTAAATCCAGTTTGAACATCTGGAAGCTTATGGCTCATGTACTGCTGAAGCCTGGCTTGGAGAATTTTGAAGATTACTTTGCTAGCATGTGAGATGAGTGCAATTGTGCAGTAGTTGGAACAATCTTTGGCATTGCTTTTCTTTGGGATTGAAATGAAAACTGACTTTTTTCAGTCCTGTGGCCATTGCTGAGTTTTCCAAATTTTCTGGCATATTTAGTGCAGCACTTTCACAGCATCATCTTTTAGGATTTAAATAGCTCTACTGGAATTCCATCACCTCCACTAGCTTTGCTTGTAGTAGTGCTTTCTAAGGCCCATTCCAGGATATCTGGCTCTAGGTGAGTGATCACACCATTATGGTTATCTAGGTCATGAAGATCTTTCTTGTTTAGTTCATCAGTGTATTCTCACCACCTTTTCTTGATATGCTCTGCTTCTGATTAATGATACCTATATTGGTACTGACCTATAGTTATGTTTCCATCTGTCTTTCCTTTGAATGTTCAGCCAATCATGATAATAAGTTCCTATGAATAAAATTTTATCATTAAGATTAAATTACTTAAATATTTCTAAATAACCTTTAAGGAATAATGGGTTGTTCTCTAGTCTGGAAAGGATCACCTTATGTATTTGAAATACAGCACAATTTTAACAGTATTTTGCATGTACCATTTAAACAACTGTGGCATAACAAACATATTTTGCTTTAACATTACATTTTACTGTCATCATCTGTGTGTCCCTGTCTGCAAACTGTATCAGTTAGGTTTATGAGAGTGTCTGACAAAAAAGTGACTCAGGAACAACAAAGACATCCTGCCAGCATCTAACTAAAATTATTTCTCAACCCACAGGCTGACCATGGCAGTATAGTTGTCAAAGGTAATTGATTGTTAAATGAGGATACAAGGTCCTGTTTAGATTGGCTCAGGGGAATGGCCATGTATAATACCATAGAGATGTTTTCATTAATTGATAGCATTTTAAAATGTATTTATATTAGTTTAAATTTGCATGCACATTAGAATGCACATTTTTGTAAACTTTTTAAAAAGTTTGACAAATTCAGGCTTATGTTACTGANCCATAGAGATGTTTTCATTAATTGATAGCATTTTAAAATGTATTTATATTAGTTTAAATTTGCTTGCACATTAGAATGCACATTTTTGTAAACTTTTTAAAAAGTTTGACAAATTCAGGCTTATGTTACTGAAAACATGATCAAAATACAGAACAGCTTGATAACTCCAAAATTCTCATTTTTTTGTCTCTCTAGTTAATACCCTACCAATTTACTACCAGCTGACCAGTCCTCTGTCCATAGGCCTTTTTCAAACTGTCATGTAAATGGATTCAAAAGCTTTTTAAGTCTGAATTTTCACTTTGTATAAAGCACTTAGCATATTGCTGCCTGCATAAATATCAGTTCATTTCGGTTGCTCAGTCCTGTCCGACTCTTTGTGACCCCATGAATCACAGCACGCCAGGCCTCCCTGTCCATCAACAATTCCCGGAGTTCACTCAAACTCATGTCCATTGAGTCGGTGATGCCACCCAGCCATCTTATCCTCTGTTGTCCCCTTCTCCTCCTGTCCTCAATCCCTCCCAGCATCAGAGTCTTTTCCAGTGAGTCAACTCTTCGCATCAGGTGGCCAAAGTACTGAAATTTCAGCTTTAGCATCATTCCTTTCAAAGAACACCCAGGGCTGATCTCCTTTAGAATGGACTAGTTGGATCTCCTTGCAGCCCAAGGGACTCTCAAGAGTCTTCTCTAACACCACAGGTCAAAAGCATCAATTCTTCGGTGCTCAGCTTTCTTCACAGTCCAACTCTCACACCCATACATGACCACAGGAAAAACCATAACCTTGAGTAGACGGACCATTGTTGGCAAAGTAATATCTCTGCTTTTGAATATGCTCTCTAGGTTGGTCATAACTTTCCTTCCAAGGATTAGTGTATTTTAATTTCATGGCTAAAGTCACCATCTGCAGTGATTTTGGAGCCCAAAAATGTAAAGTCTGACACTGTTTCCACTGTTTCCCCATCTATTTCCCATAAAGTGGTGGGACCAGACGCCATGATCTTCGTTTTCTGAATGTTGAGGTTTAAGCCAACTATTTCACTGTCCTCTTTCACTTTCATCAAGAGGCTTTTTAGTTCTTCTTCACTTTCTGCCATAAGGGTGGTGTCATCGGCATATCTGAGGTTATTGATATTTCTCCCGGCAATCTTGATTCCAGCTTGTGCTTCTTCCAGCCCAGCATTTCTCGTGATGTACTCTGCATATGATTTAAATAAGCAAGATGACAAAATACAGCCTTGACATACTCCTTTTCCTATTTGGAACCAGTCTGTCATTTCATGTCCAGTTCTAACTGTTGCTTTCTGACCTGCATACAGGTTTCTCAAGAGGCAGGTCATGTGGTCTGGTATTCCCATCTCTTTCAGAATTTTCCACAGTTTGTTGTGATCCACACAGTCAAAGCCTTTGGCATAGTCAATAAAGCAGAAATAGATGTTTTTCTGGAACTCTCTTGCTTTTTCCATGATCCAACACATGTTGGCAACTTCATACTGGTTCCTCTGCCTTTTCTAAAACCAGCTTGAACATCTGGAGTTCACGGTTCACATATTGCTAGCACCTGACTTGGAGAATTTTGAGCATTACTTTACTAGCACGTGAGATGAGTACAGCTGTGCGGTAGTTTGAGCATTCTTTGGCATTGCCTTTCTTTGGGATTGGAATGAAAACTGACCTTTTTCAGTCCTGTGGCCACTGCTGAGTTTTCCAAATTTGCTGGCATATTGAGTGCAGCACTTTCACAGCATCATCTTTCAGGATTTGAAATAGCTCCACTGGAATTCCATCACCTCCACTAACTTTGTTCGTAGTGATGCTTTCTAAGGCCCGCTTGACTTCACATTCCAGGATGTCTGGCTCTAGGTGAGTGATCACACCATCATGATTATCTTGGTCTTGAAGATCTTTTTTGTACAGTTCTTCTGTGTATTCTTGCCACCCCTTCTTAATATCTTCTGCTTCTGTTAACTCCATACCATTTCTGTTCTTTAGATCTCTAGTCTTTCCCATTCTGTTGTTTTCCTTTGTTTCTTTGCATTGATCACTGAGGAAGGCTTTCTTATCTCTCCTTGCTACTCTTTGGAACTCTGCTTTCAGATGCTTATATCTTTCCTTTTCTCCTTTTCTTTTCACTTCTCTTCTTTTCACAGCCAGTTTGTTTATTTATATCTCTTAGTAGTGTTTTACACTATGTAATATACCGGAGTTTGTTTACTCATTCCTTGGGTGAAGAACACATGGCTGTTTCCAGAATTTCAGTTATAGCTGCCCTGAATGTTTGGTAATTGATTTTTGTGTAAATACAAGTCTTCTTTTCTCTATAAAGTGGGACTTCTGGATAAATGTGTTTTGTAAGTGTGCAATTAACTTTATAATGAACAACCAAGCTTCAGAGAAGCTGTCTCAATTTTCCATTCCTACAAAAAATGCACAGAAGTTCACTTGTTCTAAATCACCACCAGCATTATTATCTGTGCATTGTTTTTAGTTGTTTTGTTTTCATTAGAGTTTTTTTCAACTTTAGTGTGTCTAGTGATATTTTGTTTCTTAATTTTGATTTTCCTAATCAAACTCATCTGTATATCTTCTGTGATGAATTATCTGTTCAAATTGTTTTCTAAACTTTTACTTGTGCTGTTGTTTTTTTATTACAGAATTTTAAGATTTTTATATATTTATATGTAAATACAAAAATTATATATGCAATGCATATGTATTCGTATATATTTATATTCACTGGCAGGCTTCCTTGTAAGTTCAGTGGTAAAGAGTCCACCTGCCAAGCAATATATAAGGGTTTAATCCTTGGGTGGGAAAGATCCCCTGGAGAAGGAAATGGCCATCCACTTCAGTATTCTTGCCTGGGAAATCCCATGGACAGAGGAGCCTGAGGGGCTATAGTCCATGAGGTTGCAAAAGAGTCAGACATGACTTAGGGTGTAAACAACAACAATATTCATTGACAGATTACAAAATCAAAGAAAGCCATTATCCAAAAATTTTACTGGCAGGAATTAAGCTGATAGCTCAGCTACACATGTATGCTATGTTTCATGAAAAGAGACTTGTAACAAGGAGTCTGACTCCATATTTGATGTTTGACTGTGGACAGCTCTTAAAGTACACAGATAAAACAGTTGAAATGTCCCAGTATAAATAAAAGGGGAGCTTCTAAGACTTAAACCATTATACAGAATCCATTTGAAAGAGAAAGGGATTTTTTTTTTTTTTTGTAATTGCTTTTGAACTGTGGTGTTGGAGAAGACTCTTTAGGGGCCCTTGGACAGCAAGGAGATCCAACCAGTCCATTCTAAAGGAGATCAGTCCTGGGTGTTCTTTGGAAAGAATGATGCTAAAGCTCAAACTCCAGTACTTTGGCCACCTCATGCAAAGAGTTGACTCATTGGAAAAGACTGATGCTGGGAGGGATTGGGGGCAAGAGGAGAAGGGGACGACAGAGGATGAGATGGCTGGAAGGCATCACTGACTCAATGGATGTGAGTCTGAGTGAACTCTGGGGGGTGGTGATGGGCAGGGAACCCTGGCGTGCTGCAATTCATGGGGTCGCAAAGAGTCGGACACAACTGAGCAACTGAACTGAACTGAACTGAGGGCCAGAAAGCATCTTCTTCTCGTCTTCCTTTTTCTTCTGTACCCGCACAGGCCCCTGCAGCTGGTCCTTGGGGAGCAGACTCTCCGAGCTGACAATGGCAGCTTTCGTCCACTGGGGCTGTGTAAAGAGCGAGGCCTGGCAGGCCTGCACAGACCTGTCCACCTAAAAACTCCATGAATGCCCCCTCCTGGGGGCTGGCCTTGCACAGCCCCAGGTTCAGGCTGGGTTTCACCTGGGAGAGAATGGCCATAGCTGGACGCTCCTGTAGTCGGAGGTGTTGGGGGCCCCAGCAGCCCTGACCTCCCCCGGAAGGCAGGAGGACCTTTGCTTTGCCTCTGGTCAGGCCTTCTGGGCTCAGAGAGTACAGGCTGGTCCAGAAGCAGCATGTTCCCACTCCTGGGGTACAAGCTGCAGGGAACAGGGATGAAGGATTCCATCCCCCCACCCACCCATCCACCCGCCGGGCACCAAGGAGCTGCACAATGCCCTGGGGCCCTTGGTTTATGTCCTTGCTTTGTCCTCCACCTTCATCCATCCCCTTTCTCCAGATCAAGTTGATTCAGGAAGTGGGGTGGGCGG
>SJYQ01002054.1:105380-131434 GCA_006410935.1 Redunca redunca
TTTTTTTATCATACCCATAACAATGATGGGTAGCAAATATTGTATAAATGCAACATTATCAATGACAGTGCACTAGGCTAATACTACAGGCAAGTTCCCATATCCTGACCCCTTCATCCTTGCCACTTGAATACTTAAGTAGAAATATAATGTAACAATAGTAGATAACGGATTTCCCTGTAGCTCAGGTGGTAAAGAATCTGGCTGCAATTCAGGAGACCCAGGTTTGGTCCCTGGGTCAGGAAGATACCCTGGAGAAGGAAATGGTAACCCATTCCAGTACTCTCGCCTAGAGAATCCCATGGGCAGAGGAGTCTCATGGGTTACAGTGCATGGGATTGCCATGAGTCAGACATGACTGAGTTACTTTCTCTCTCTTTCTCTAATCGTAGATATCACTGTATGTCTAAGGCAGAGAACATATGGGTCATAGGTTGTATAGCTACATTCATAAAAAAAAATAATGTTCAATAATCCAATAAGTACAAAATTCTATGATAAACACAGAAGCAGCAACTTTAAACCTTCCTGGAGATCTCTGGCTTTAGACATGTGCTATGAACCAGGTAGCAATGCCACTCTGAATTTAGCACATCACTATTCTTTTCTGACCCTCAGATTCCCTATGTAAGACAGAAACTTCAACTAGAATGTCTCCAAGTTCCTTTCCAGATGATACAATCTGTCTCTATAAAATATGACCCTCCTGCTCTGTAAATCCATCCCAGTATTGGAAAAGATCTGAAAACAATTTAAAAAAAATACAGGGAGTTACTTCATGTTCAAATTAGTAATTAGACTCTATGTGTAGGCTGTTTTAACTGAAAATAGTCATGGCATGAAGCCATCTAGATAGTATTAGTTTCAGAAGACCAAACACTTTCAAACATAACTTTTGTGTGGCCTATTATTCCAATTCGGGAATCTAATAGGCTGCTCATAGGAGTGGTTATTTACATTTATTAGCCCTCCAGTAAGCAAAATAGATATTAAAAGTCGTTGTTTTTGTTCTGTTTCTAAGTCCTGCTGACTCTTTGTCACCCCCAGGGACTGCAGCAGAAACTTTTCTTCCTCCTGTCCCCGTGGAGGGACACCAGGGCTCCCCATCCCTCACTCTCCAAGAATTTTCCCAAGTTCATGCCCATTGAACCAGTGATGTTATCCAACTATCTCATCCTCTGCCACCCTCTTCTTTTGGCTTCAATCTTTCTCAGCACCAAGGTCTTTTTCAATGAATCAACTATTCTCATCAGGTGGCCAAAGTAGTGGAGCTTCAGCTTCAGTATCAGTCCTTCTAATGAATATTCAGGGTTGATTTCCTTTAGGATGTACTGGTTGTATCTCCTTGACATCCAAGGGACTCTAAGGAGTGTTCTCCAGCACCACAATTTGAAAGTATCAATAACCTCACATATGCAGAGGATATGACTCTAATGGCAGAAAGTGTAGAGGAACTAAAGAGTTTCTTAATGGGTGAAAGAAGAGAGTAAAAAAGCTAGCTTAAAACTCAACATTAAAAAAACTAAGACCATGGTATCTGGTCCCATTACTGCATGGCAAATATGTTTGTCACTGCTCTCAAGCTTCCCTTGTATCGTAAAAGCAATCATGAAAATATGTAAATAGTGTGTCCAGCTCCAATGAAACTTCATAAGTCAAGTATACTGACTGCTCCTCTAGATTAGATAGATAACTGTATGTAAGTTTGTACCTAGGAAAACTAAACAACTATTACGATGAATAAACTATCTTGACATACATAAGTATAGAGAAATTTCATATACCAAAAAAAAAAGTTGAATGAAAGAAGTTGCATATAAAATGTAAAAGCTATATGATTTTACTACTATATAACTCAAAATATCCAAATTAAAGCATCATCAGTTCAGTCAGTTCAGTTGAATTCAGTTGTTCAGTAAGGTCTGACTCTGTGACCCCATGAACCGCAGCACGCCAGGCCTACCTGTCCATCACCAACCCCCAGAGTCCACCCAAATCCATGTCCATTGAGTCGGTGATGCCATCCAGCCATCTCATCCTCTGCCGTCCCCTTCTCCACCTGTCCTCTATCTTTCCCAGCATCAGGGTCTTTTCCAATGAGTCAGCTCTTTGCATCAGGTGGCCAAAGGATTGGAATTTCAGCTTCAACATCAATCCTTCCAATGAATACCCAGGACTGATCTCCTTTAGGATGCACTGGTTGGATCCCCCTGCAGTCCATAATGGACATCAATTAGTGATGGATATGGAGATGATTTCTGAGATAATAATGTTTTTGTTTTTTTTTGTCTTTTTCTGGGAAAAGAGATCTTTTCATTCCTGACAATTAACTTTCAGTATACTTTTGTAGATGAAAGTTTTCTTGATACAGCATACTCTAAAAAATGAGTTTCCACAAAGTGTGTTCGCTGTCAGATTGTTACTTTCTTTTTTAATCTAACAGTCTCTGTGCAAAAGAAGTGTGCATTATATATTTTTGATATTGATGTGGTGCATAAGTTCTTGGAGTATCTCAACGTATAATGAATCTTTACATTACCCGAAGTGATGTCCTGCTTGTAGAACAACCCTATCTTTATGCCCCTTCTAACTCCTGTAGTCGTTGTCCCTGAGGCAGGGAGACATAATGAACTTTGGTACCCTATAGTGCAGTGAACTATGTATCACAATACTCCATGTTTGAGGAACAGACAACTATGTTCTGTAAAAGTAATGTCTCAGTAGACATTTGCCTACAGAATTTTACTGTCAACAGGGGCACCAGGGAAACCCCATAGATTTTTTATTCTTTTAATTGTATCTAAGGAAGACATTTTCTTCTTAAGGCATGCTTTCAATTGTTTTAAGATATCTATTTTTAATGAAACATAAATCTCATTGGGTGATATTTTACATTATCCAACTTAAAATAATGAATATAGGTACTCAAACATACTGCATGATTCTGTTTGTGGGCAAGGCAAAGAACAGGAAACCACATGGAATCAAAAATAGATTAATGGTTTCCAGGGATCAGGGAGGGAGGAAGGGGGAATGATAGCTAATAAGTATGAGCTTTATATTGAACTGATGAAAAAGTCCTAGAAGTAGACAGTGGTGATGACTGAACAACCTGGAAAACATATTAAAAACCAAAGAATTCTACTTATTAAAATGATGAATTTTATGATTCAGGCATTATATTTCAGTATGGAAGAAAATACAACTGAAGTGTAGTAATATTCCTAAATAAGGTATAGAGGGAGAATGTTTCAAAAACACAGAGGAACTGGAAATGATGAAGGGTGTGATCTTTTTGAGTGTCCTTAAGTTTCCTCTTCGACTAGGGAAGGAGAAGATAGTTTCAGGGTAATTGTGAAGCACATCATATAAACAACCTGCAGTGCACTTTCTACCACAGATCAATTTGGTGACAAGAGTCGAACATAAAAGCTCAGCATTTGGCAAGTTGTGAGTTCACAGGGGAATATACAGAAGTAGGAAAGTAATTAATGGAGTATTTTTAATAACACCAGCTGCTGCTGCTGCTACTACTGCTAAGTCACTTCAGTAGTATCTGATTTTGTGCAACCCCATAGATGGCAGCTCACCAGTCTCTACCGTCCTTGGGATTCTCCAGGCAAGAATACTGGAGCGGGTTGCCATTTCCTTCTCCAAAGAATGCATGCATGCTAAGTTGCTTCAGTCATGTCCGACTCTGTGTGACCCCATGGACAGCAGCCCACCAGGCTCCTCTGTACACAGGATTCTTTAGGCAAGAATACTGGAGTGGGTTGCCATTTCCTTCTCCAAATAACACCAGCACCTAAGGGCAATAGCTTCAGTGATTTAAGTCATATTGTTCCTAGTAAAATAAAAGACCCTCTACCTATTGTTCAGCTACCTAAGACCTGTTCGTCTCAGGTAGGTTTCCAGATTCTAACTTAAAGAATATAGGAGAAAATACTTAAGTTTTTGAGGAAAAAATGTAAATGAAGGATTCTATGCTTGCTTACTTATTAAACCAGTATTTAATGACTAGAAATATTTTCTTCTCAGAAGAATCTGTCTGAAAATGTTAATATCCACAATATAGCATTTTATTTGTTTTATGTGCTATTGAGTCACAAAAAAAGCCTTTACTTCTTTTTATTATTGGGCAAGTGTACACATGAATGTAAGGTAAGTTTTGTTTTATTTTATTGAAGGAATACTGCAGATATCACAACAAAAATAAAAACATGTACAAATCCATCTCCTTGTCAGCCATATGTCATGTTTACTTGGGCCTGAAGGGAAAAAATATCCATTAAATACATTCTACTCTTGTATACATTAAAATATAAACACACGCTTGAACATAAATACACACATATAGTATAGACAGAGGTCTATGTATTTTAAAAGCATGTACTTTCCTTCCTCTCATTTCTTTTTTATAATAAAAAAACTTTTAAAATAGGAATTAATTCAAATGTATATGGTACATTCTGTTGTCTTCACTCCCTTTTAGCTTTTTTCCTTCACTGGTCAAGAGAGTTTTCCTTGACAGCAACCACGCTACAAAGAAATAATGAGCAATGTGAAAGATAAATAATAATTTCTAGAATAGAAGAAGTAATAATTTTCTTACTTCATATCTCATCAAATATCAAACACAAGATAAACTAAAACAGGTAACAAAATTATTTTTTATTAATACTAGTCAGTAATATACTAGCTACTTCTGGAACTAAGATGAAGATTCTTCAACTAATCATGTTTTTTGAAAAACATGAATTGTAATCATTTTCTGTACCCAATTGAATATATTCGGGCATAGGAAATGCTTAGCCTTATGTCTTAGAGTATGATCTCTCCAACAGTAGTGTCTCTTCCAAATGGTTTTGAACCAGTGAAGAAATGTAAATTCATTCAGATCTATGCCCTGATATTAAAAAAAAAAAAGTAAGGCTCAGTGAAGAGTTTATAGAAAGTAATGTACTTCATAAATGACATCTAGATTTACATCAAATTTTCTCAAAGGTCTTTTTCAGATAATTTTAATTACTGCAGAATAGACAGCAATGCCTCTCTAAAGAGGGGGTGCATGGCTAGAAAATTTCCTGACTATAAAAAGATTATTACAGAAAACAATGTTCTGCCTTATTTTACAGATGTGCACAAGTTTTTCACATGCAAGTGTCATTGTCTTGATCATATTCCCAGAAGTTTATGCAAGAACAAAGAAGAATGGATAAAGAATTGCTCCCCCTTGACTGAATTTATTTTCTTGGGAATTACTGATAACACTGAGAACAAAGTGATCCTGTTTACAATGTTTCTCCTTGTTTATCTCATCAATCTTCTGGCAAATCTTGGAGTGATAACCCTGATTAGGATGGATCCCCACCTGCACACACTCATGTACTTTTTCCTCAGCCACTTCTCATCCTGTGACCTCTGCAGTTCCACAGCCATCAGCCTTAACATGCTGGTGGAACTATTTGCCAAGAACAAATCAATCTCTTTCTGTGGCTGTGCTCTGCAATTCTTGGTCTTCTGTATCTTTGTTGACTCTGTGTCTCCTGCTGGCAGTGATGGCCTATGGCTGTTACAAGGCCATCAACAGCCCCTCTCTGTATGTGGTCAGCATGTCCAGTGGGGTGGGTTCCCTCCTCGTGGCTGGGGTTTACCTGGTGGGAATGGCAGATGCTTATTACGCTTATGTTTCTGGGGGTCAAATAAGAGTTATCACTTTTTTGTGATGTTCCTTCTCTCCTATTGCTATCTTGTTCAGATACACAGGTCAATGAGTTAGTGATATTCACCATTTTTGGCTTCATTGAACTGAGTACCATTTCAGGAGTTCTTGCCTCTTATTCTTACATTATCCTTTCAGTCTTGAAGATCCACTCTGCAGAGGGGAGGCTCACAGCTTTTTCCACCTGTACCTTCTACCTAACTGCTGTGGTAATCTTCCAGGAAACTATGCTCTTCATGTATTTCAGGCCAAGTTCATCCTACTCTTTAGATCAAGGCAAAATGTCCTCATTGTTTTACACCCTTGTGATTCTCATGTTAAACCCTCTGATTTACAGCCTAAGGAATGAAGATGTGAAACAGGCACTAGTAAAATTGAAAACTAAATTGCACTTTTAAATATTTATACCATATATAGTGTACACATCCACACACATATATAGTACTTGTTTAATTAAAAACTTATATGACATAACACATGAGAAACATATTTTTTTCAGATTCCTAAATAAAGAAGTATTTGGATTAAACTTCAATACTAAAATATATTACAGTTCCCCTCACACGTCTGCTTAGTGTGTGTTCAGAATTTAAATGTGGCACTAACTGTTTTTTAAAAACTTTTGAGTTTTCTAATTATGCCAACTTTTGTTTCACTTTTTCATTCAAATGTTATTTCAATTTCCCTAGGAATTATTGTGCATTTACTGAACATTTTCAGCACAACCTTTATGTTATAGTCCATCTTGTAGATTCTATACTAAAAGTTGTTAGGAGTTAATATTAAACATTAAGGAACTAAACATTCAAGTAATTCATAATAAGACTTAAAATCATCATGAAATAAAAATTGAGGGCTGTAAATCCAAAAGCAAAATGTCTAAAACTATTGTAAAAGAAAGATATACATACATACACACACACACACACACACACACACACACATATGTATGTGTATACATATATGCGCCGTGTTGTACTTAGTTGTTCAGTCATGTCTGACTCTTTGCTACTCCATGGACTGTAGCCCACCAGGCCCTTCTGCCCATGGGGATTCTCCAGGCAAGATTACTGGAGTGGGTTACCATGCCCTCCTCTAGGGGATTTCCCAACCTACCATCAAACCCAGGTTTCCCACATTGCTGGCAGATTCTTTACCATCTGAGCCACCAGGAAAGCACAAGAAGAGGGCCTCTAATTAAAATAAATAAATTTAAATTAAAAAACTAAAAAGAATACAGGGTTGGGTAGCCTATCCCCGCTCCAGGGGAACTTCCTGACACAGGAGTCAAATCAGGCTCTCCTGCATTGTAGGTGGATTCTTTACCAGCTGAGCTACCAGGGAAGCCCATATGTGTATATATGGACATACATATATATACACAAATATATATGGTACATACTAAACTCTCACTTAATTTTGTGTAACTGTGATATAATTAACACTAAAAAACACTAAAAATGTTTGCTATTTTTTATTTATTATATATTTGCTTATTTTACAACTTCATGTCACCAGACAATAATCAGTGTTGAATAACAGAGATGGGATGCTGAATCCTTTAGCAAAGAATGCTCATAAATCATATATATGTGTATGTAAATATATGCATGTTTGTATGTTGTTACTTCAGTTTCAGTTATGTCTGACTCTTTGCAACCCAGTGGACTGTAGACATCCAGGCTATTCTGTCCATGGGATTTTCCAAGCAAAAATACTGGAGTGGGTTGCCATGCCCTCCTCTAGGGCATCTTCTCAATCCAGGAATCAAACTCCACGTCTCATGTTTCCTGCATTGTCAGGTGGGTTCTTTACGACTAGTGTCACCTGAGAAGCCAATGTTAATACATGTACGTTCATGTGTATGTGTGTGTGTGTGTGTGTGTATAAAGCATAATTGAATATACATATTTTTTACACATGTATACAATAGATTTTTCTGGGAGGAATGCACATGAATTAGTTGTGGACACTAATAATGGATCTGTAAAGAAATGCATAATGATTACATCAGAACTAAACAGCTATGAGTTAATGATATTTACCTTTGTTCTTGTTTCCTGAAGGCTAAGCACTGAGTCAGTTTGTTGAGAAAGTAAAATATGGCCATATATTTGAAGCACCATAAGCTGTGGAAAGACTGTTATTTAACCATCAAAATTTTAAAAGCTAAAAGTTAATGATTGTCTTAAATTTTCTAGTCACCATTCTAAAATATCCTTATGTGAATGTATTTTAGAATGGAAGTAAAGTCAAAGAAATTGTTCTGTTATTCAAAATGTCATTTGTGAGACTTTATGGCATATTGGGCTTCCCAGATGTCTCAGTTGTAAAGGATCTGCCTGTTGATGCAGGAGATGCAGGAAACAGGGGTTTGATCCCTGGGTCAGGAATTCCCCCTGGAGGAGGAAATTACAACCCTCTCCAGATATTTGCTCAGAGAAATCCATGAAAAGAGGAGTCTGGCAGGATATAGTCTATAAAGTTGTGAAGAGTCAAATATGACTGAGCTCACACACATGCATGGCATAGTAGGAAAAATTCTCATGGTGGAAAAATACTGCAAAGAATTCTTATTTTAGATAAAAGACTTATAGGTTTCTAATCCTAGCATATTTTATCATTTTATCAAACTCTTTTGGAATTGTTGCTTATAAAAAGCAGCTTGATCAAAGCACAGTCTGAAAATTAAAGTCTAACAAAAATAGGGCATCAATGGAGTGTGATGTAACACATTATCTAATTAATCCATCTCCATTCATATGACATATATTTGTTACATTATCTAAAGACTGATATGATTTACACATTGGTCCATTTTATTGGATCTAATGTAAGTGATGTGAAGAAGAAAGAAAATTTGAGCCCATTAATTGATAGCCAAAATAGAATTGCAGCAAACAACACCTAGATAATATCTGGCTTTCATGTCTGGAATTACAGAGGTTAAAGAAGAAATTATGGGAATATTTTTTTATGGAATTCATAACTCAAATAAAAGTTTGGACATGGTATGTAAAGATTCTACTATAATGAAAATTTTCAGAAATAGGGAGCAACATATCAAAAAGCTCTGATATATTCTAACCAGTCTACTTCAGTCTTCGTCACTAACTTTCCTTTTTTCCACAATACATCCCTCTGACATATCACTGATCTTGATGGAAAATATCTTTGTTCAAGTGCACTATTATTAGTGACAGTGGATAATGTGTCAATATTATAGTAGGGATTCCATTCTATAATCCCTTTCTTCAACCTTGAATTTAAATTCTTAACGATAAATGCTGCATAATGATAGACTCGGTTACCTATATAACACAGAGAAGAGAGAAAGGCATAGTGGTCATAGGTTGTATAACTATATTTGATAGAAAGAGAGCAGTAGTAATGTTCAATAAATCAATACATAAGAGGGTTTCTGTTTAAGCTGGAGGGAGTGACGTTTAACCTCACCGGAAATCTCTCTCCCTAGTTAGAAGCATGCTCTGAACCAGGTAGTGCTGCCACTCTAAACGGAACTCATCACTCTCCCTTTCTATCCCTCAGATCCCCCTGTGTAAAATGGGAACATCAGCCAGGTTACCTGTAAGGTCCTTTCCAGATGATACAACCTGCCTCTATAAAATATGACTCTACTTCTGTGTAAAGACATCCCTATTATTGGAAAAGATTTGAATAATGGAAGAAAAACGAGTCACTTCACCACTTCATGTTCACAAAAAGAATTGTGTGTCCTGTTATTCAAATTCAGAATCTCATAGATTCCTCAGAAAAGTAGATATTCAACTTTACTCAGTTAAGTTCAGTCGCTCAGTCGTGTCTGACTCTTTGTGACCCCATGAATCGAAGCACGTCAGGCCTCCCTGTCCATCACCAACTCCCAGAGTTCACTCAGACTCGCGTCCATCGAGTCAGTGATGCCATCCAGCCATCTCATCCTCTGTCGTCCCCTTCTCCTCCTGCCCTCAATCCCTCCCAGCATCAGGGTCTTTTCCAATGAGTCAACTTTTTCATGAGGTGGCCAAAGTACTGGAGTTTCAGCTTTAGCATCATTCCTTCCAAAGAAATCCCAGGGCTGATCTCCTTCAGAATGGACTGGTTGAATCTCCTTGCAGTCCAAGGGACTTTCAAGGGTCTTCTCCAACACCACAGTTCAAATGCATCAATCCTTCAGTGCTCAGCCTTCTTCACAGTCCAACTCTCACATCCATACATGACTGCTGGAAAAAAGATAGCCTTGACTAGACGGACCTTAGTCGGCAGAGTGTCTCTGCTTTTGAATATGCTATCTAAGTTGGTCATAACTTTTCTTCCAAGGAGTAAGTGTATTTTAATTTCATGGTTGCAATCACCATCTGCAGTGATTTTGGAGCCCAAAAAAATAAAGTCTGACACTGTTTTCACTGTTTCTCCATCTATTTCCCATGGAGTGATAGGACCGGATGCCATGATCGTCGTTTTCTGAATGGTGAGCTTTAAGCCAACTTTTTCACTCTCCTCTTTCATTTTCATCAAGAGGCTTTTTAGCTCCTCTTCACTTTGTGCCATAAGGGTGGGGTCATCTGCATATCTGAGGTTATTTATATTTCTCCCAGCAATCTTGATTCCAGCTTGTGTTTCTTCCAGTCCAGCGTTTCTCATGATGTACTCTGCATAGAAGTTAAATAAGCAGGGTGACAGTATACAGCCTTGAAGTACTCCTTTTCCTATTTGGAACCAGTCTGTCGTTCCATATCCAGTTCTAACAGTTGTTACCTGACCTGCATATAGATTTCTCAAGAGGCAGGTTAGGTGGTCTGGTATACCCATCTCTTTCAGAATTTTCCACAGTTTATTGTGATCCACACAAAGGCTTTGGCATAGTCAATAAAGCAGAAGTACATGTTTTTTCTGGAACTCTCTTGCTTTTTCCATGATCCACCGGATGTTGGCAATTTGATCTCTGGTTCCTCTGCCTTTTCTAAAACCAGCTTGAACATCAGGAAGGCCAAGATTCACATATTGCTGAAGCCTGGCTTGGAGAATTTTGAGCATTACTTTACTAGCATGTGAGATGAGTGCAATTGTGCAGTAGTTTGATCATTCCTTGGCATTGCCTTTCTTTGGGATTGGAATGAAAACTGACCTTTTCCAGTCCTGTGGCCACTGTTGAATTTTCCAAATTTGCTGGCATATTGAGTGCAATACTTTCACAGCCTCATCTTTCAGGATTTGAAATAGCTCTACTGCAATTCCATCATCTCCACTAGCTTTGTTCGTAGTGATGCTTTCTAAGGCCCACTTGACTTCACATTCCAGGATGTCTGGCTCTAGATGAGTGATCACACCATCGTGATTAACCGGGTTGTGAACATCCTTTTTGTACAGTTCTTCTGTGTATTCTTGCCATCTTTACTAGTGCTCAGGTAAATAAAACTGAAACAAAAAATAAAGTCATACTGTATCATTTACAGAATGGCAGAATATAAGCAATTGAAATATCAACTACTGGTGAAGCTGTGAAGCACCATGGCCTTCACATATTGATAGTAGATGGAAAATTGCCACTGTGCTTGGTAAAACTCCATGGCTGAGTCTTCTCTAGCTGGCTGTACAAGTGTTCTAGGACTAAAAATACCATATATCTGAAAGGTTGTTGTTGAATTACGACGCCAGGATTTTTGGGCCCTGGAGGAGAATAATTCAATCCGGGACCAGAGACAAGGCTTGATCGCTCAGAGCTTTTGTGTAACAAAATTTTATTAAAGTATAAAGGAGATAGAGAAAGCTTCTGACATAGGCATCAGAAGGGAGCAGAAGGAGTACTCCCCTGCTAGTCTTTAGCTGGATGTTATATAGTCATCAGCAGTCTGTTAATGAAAGAAAGGAATGTCTCAAAACTTAGAATGGCACTAGGCCCCTCAACCATAAGAAGTATTTTGGGATAATCTTGACTCCAAATGGTTCATCTTTAGCCATAAAAAGGTTAACTTGAATCTTGAAGAAGGGCAGAGCACCATAAATATAGTGTCATTTACATAGATTAGAGGAACAATATCGGAGTATAACATACTCCTTTATCGAGTAGGTTCTAAGCCAAAAGGCAGAAAAGACTTGAAGACAGAGTTTGGGGTAAATGCATAGTATATTAGCATAGCTTAAGGTAAACATTTCCATAAGAAAAAGGAAATGGTTAACTTCAGATGAAACCAGGTGTCATGGCAACACAGAATTCTAAGAGAAACCTCCTTTTGAGAAGGAAAAAAAATATATTTCTAGTTTGTTTCCTCCTGCCGCTTAAGGGAGATAAAATACCTGACACTTGCAGGCTATTTTTTCCATTTGGAGACCCCTGGCCTTCTTGCCTGTTACCGTCTCATATCCAAGAGGGAAGAATGAATCTCTTCACTAAAAGACATGTACAGAAATATTCACCATAGTAGTATTTGAAATGCTATAACACCGAAAATAACTAAAATTTTCCCCAGTACATTAATATATGACTGACAAACTTTTCTTTAATTTATATTTTAGGGTTTGTAGGCCATAAAATCTTAGCCACACCTGAACAGTTTTTCACTATATCCCAAAAGCAACCATGTGTAATACACATATAAATGGTATGTCTCAGCTTAGGTAAAATGTCATGGATCAATTTTACTGACTCCTGCTCTGGATTAGATAAATAACTTTATGGTAAGTTTGTATGTTGAAAAAGTAGACTGCAGTGTAGATGAATGAACTACCTCTGCATACAACAACATATGGAGAAATTTCACAAACATAATACTGAGTGAAAGAAGCCAGACATAATAGTGTAAAGACAATATGATTTCCCTGGTATATACCTCAAAAATAAACAAGCTAAGTGATGTATGGTATTGAACATTAATTTGTGATGGGTGTGGATAAAATTGCCAAAAAGACAAATTACTTTTTGGGGGGTCTGGTTATAGTTTCATTTCTGAAAATGTTCTTGAAGTGTACTTTTTAGGTGAAAATTTCTGTAAGCATATTAGACTCTGATTTTCATTAAGCAAAGTAGATGCAATGAGAAATGGTAAGAAATTTTATTTGTATTTTTTAATCTAAAGGCTTATTGTGCAAAAGGAATGTTCAGTGTACATATGTGATTTTACTGTAATGCATAATTCCACAGAGTATCTCTGTGCAGTATTCATTTTTATATTATTAGAAATGCTGCCTTGCTTATAGAAAAACATTGTCTCTATTCACACACTGGCTCTCCCAGTCATTCTCTTAGCTGCTGCTGCTGCTGCTAAGTCACTTCAGTTGTGTCTGACTCTGTGCGACCCCATAGATGGCAGCCTACCAGGCTCCCCCGTCCCTGGGATTTTCCAGGCAAGAACACTGGAGTGGGTTGCCATTTCCTTCTGCAATGCGTGAAAGTGAAGTCACTCAGTCGTGTCTGACTCTTAGGACCACATGAACTGCAGCCTTCTTGGCTCCTCCATCCATGGGATTTTCCAGGCAACAGTACTGGAGTGGGTTGCCATTGCTTTCTCCATCTCTTAGCTGCAGTGAGACATAATGTATATAGTATTGTATCAGCCGATGAACTCTGTGTCATAGTACTCTAGGTTTGAGGAACAGAAACTATATTCTGAAAAAAGTAATTTCCTCCTCAGTACACATTTGCCAATGGAGAACTATCTTAATGTTACCAGGAGTACCAGGAAAACCCGAGATATTTTTTCCCATTTGCTTATATGTGAGGAAGACATTTTCTTCTAAAGACATGCTTTTCAATTATTTAAGTTCTCCAATTTTAATGAAACACAAATCCCATTAGGAGACATTTTATGTTATCCAATTTAAAATAATAATTTATCTACCCAAACTCAGGTTTAAATTGTTGGGTGAGAGTAGATTGAAAAGTGTCAGTCAACATGGTTTTGATAACAGCACTGCTAAAAAGCTAAAGCTGGGTTCTGGATGAATGAAATGCAACAGAAGGGATTTTTCCCAGAAGACAAGAATGTATCTGAGGGGGAAATTAAAATGCACAGGAATAGAATGAGATGACTAAAACAATTCTATATATATCATATGTGTGATAGTGAAGTAAATAATGATAATAAAACTCTTCGTAATACAAATGTATCAGTTTCTTGATTTTAGTGAGAAATTGTTAATACTTATGTGGTTTGATCTTTGTCTCAAAAATATCTCCATAGAGTACTGTACTTGATACCTTAGTATTGATGTGATTCGGCTTCCCTAGTGGCTCAGTGGCAAAGAATCTGCCTGCTAATGCTGGAGACACAGGTTTGATCCCTGAGAGAACATTCCTGGAGAAGAAAAAGGCAATCCACTTCAGTATTATTGCTTGGGAAATCCCATGGACAGAGGAGCCTGGTGGGCTACAGTCCATGGGGCCACAAAAGAGTCAGACTTGACTTAATAACAAAAGTAATAAACAACAGTTGGGATTATTATACCAAGAATGGGAATAACAATTTAAAAAGCAACAGAATTTTTCACTAGGTATCTTTTCCTCTAAATTAAAAATGGACTAATTAAATGAACTTTAACCTGCTGAATTTTGTAGTTTCAGAGAAAATCACATAGATGAGAGCAAGAAACAAATAAAAGAAGCAATCAGAAAAGGAACCCAAACATTTGTGACTCTGTTTCTGTTTTGTAAAAAAGTTAGCTTGTACCATATTCTAGATTTCACATATAAGTACTATCTTATTATATGTATCTTTCTCTGTCTGACTTACTTCTCTCAATATGAAAATCTTTGGGTCCATTCATGGACCTATGCTTCAAAAGGCATTATATCTCTGTCAGATAAATATATGGTTTTCAAAGATTTTCTTCACTCTTTATATTTATATATATATATATATATATTTATATTTATATAATTTCCCTGGTAGCTCAGATGGTAAAGAATCTGCCTGCTCTGCAGGAGACCCTGGAGAAGGGAATGAATACCAACTCTCATATTCCTACTTGGAGAATTCCATGGACAGAGGAACCTGGTGGGCTACAGTCCATGGGGCCACAGAGTCAGACATGACTGAGTGACTAGGCACAGCACAGCACACTTAAAATTTGTTTCTCTCTGATTTATTTCCCCACACAGTTCCTGTTATCTCTTACTACATAAAACTGTATTTCAAACCTAAATAACTTAAAAGAATGACCATTGATCCATTATCTTTTTTTTTCCTCATGTTAACTGAGGATACATAAAATATTCATGGAAAGATGGGTTAGACTGCAAGGTCTTTCATAACTGCACAGGATGTAAGTGACTAGCAAGATAAACTGAAATTCTCCTCTTCCTAGTCCATGTTATCTCAGAACTTGTCAAATCTGTTATTCAGATGATTTGTTGGACTTTCTGTACTGTAGGTCATGACTTTTAGATATTGCCTTCTTAAAGGCTAGACTCAGAAGTGAATTTAACCTCCGATTAAAATAAATAAATTTATATTTTAAAAAAGAAGTGACTTAAACTATTTCTGACCATTTTTGTCCGTCAAAGCAGCTAGAGTATGGCAAAAATTCAAAAGAAAGATAAGAGATACTGTATCTCTAAGGAAAATATGGGAAAAGTGTACAATTTGCTTTATTCTTCCCAAACTATCAGTGAGCTCATTGTAGAATTCTGTTAATTTCTAAGTACTGATGTTTATTAATAGGTTTTTAATGTTATTGTTATTAAATCTGTAATCAATTATGCAGTCTCTTCTTAATTTTGTTGTGCATATATGTACACAAAGTGCCTTTATGAAGCACTTCTTAAACAAAACACATATAGAGGGAGAGTGACTGACATTTTGTTTATTCAGGTCATTGTGAAAAGAGAACTAGGTCTGGGATGCCGGAAAATAGTCCAGTAACATCAGAGATACCAAGATGTTAGATCAAATTTTAGATTCTTTATCATCTGAACCCCCAGGGAATACATTATTTTAGGAATAAAATGGAACTCTGAAGATTTAGAAAAATTATCATACCTGTGCAATTTTCTAAATGGGTCATCTTTGCACATATGAGCCATATCAATATTAAAATCCCCCAAACAGGTATATTTTATTTACTTTGTATCACTTTGATAACAAGAAATACTTAATAGTAAGTGTTTAGAAAGCCCTACTTTTCATCATTTTGTACCAGGAAGCTTAGGAAATTCAATATAAACATTAATCATATTTCTGAGGCCTTAATTGTAGTAGAGAGATTCTCAAATGAACAAAATAAACATAATTCAAAAAAGAGTGCACAATTTAGAGAATGTGAGAGAATCACAAAAATCAATGAAATATCCCTGGATGATAAGTGGTTGAAGGATGGATAAGGTGATATTTGGTGATGAGGGCTGCCTTGAAAGGTAGCATTGGCAACAATGTTTATAGTGTCATTATTCACAACTAAATAGATATAACCCAATGATCATCTAACTGAACAAAGGGTCTATAAAGTGTGTTATAGCCTGAAAATGAATTATTACTGTGTCAATTAATGAAACAAACTTATATGTTCAAGAACATAGATGAACATTGAAAACAGTATACTGAAGAAAAGAAGTTTGACATAATAAAAACACATACTACATGATTCTGTTTATATGCAAGGCCAAGAATAGGAAACCATGCCCTATCAGAAAGGAGTGGTTTCCAGAGCTCAGGGAGGGAAGAAAGGGGAATGACAGCTAATAAACTTGTTGTTTCTTATTGGAGTGATGAAATGTTCTGAAGTAGATAGGTGATAACTGAACAATCTTGAAAATACACTAAAAAGTTAAGAACAATATATATTAAAAGGATGAACTTTACTTTATGTGCATTATGATTTAATATAAAAAGATAATACAAAGTATAATAATACTCCAAAATGAGATAGTAAAGGATAGTGTTTCAGAAGCAAAATGAACAATCAAAAGAAGCTGGAAATGATGAAGGGAGAATTTTTTTGAGTTTCATTAGGTTCCTTCTTTGACTAGAGAAGGAGATAGTTTCTGGCTAACTGTGAAGCATACCACAAAGATAATTTGCAGTTTTCATTCTACCATGAATCAATTTGCTGACAATAGTGAAGCAAAAAAGCTTAGCTTTTGCTAAATTGTTCCTGAATTCATGTAGGGATAAACAGAAGCAGAAATGTAGTTAAGGAAATATTTGAATAACATCAAAGCCAAAGGACAGTAGCACAGGGATTTATATCCCAATGAAAGTGAAAGTGAAAGTGAACTCAATCAGTCGTGTCCAACTCTTTGTGACCCTGTGGACTGTAGCTTGCTAGACTCCTCTGTCCATGGGATTCTCCAGGCAAGAATACTGGAGTGGGTTGCCATTTCCTTCTCCAGGGGAGCTTCCCAACCCGGGGATCGAACCCAGGTCTCCTGCGTTGCAGGCAGATGCTTTAAGCTCTGAGCCACCAGGGAAGCCCTATATCCCAATGAAACTGGTTAATTAAAAAGCCATCTGCCTATTGTTCAGCTAACCAAGACCTGCTGATTTCAGGTAAGTTCCTAGATCCTACCTTAAGAAATGTAAGAGAAAATACTTAACTTTTTGATAAAAAAGAAAATATATTTATATGTAAATGAAGCATTTTTATGCTTGGTTACTCACTAAAATCTGGGTCTAATGGCTAGAAATAGTGTTTTCTTCTCATAATTGAAACGATCTGTCTGAGCTTGTTAATATCCATGATACAACATTTTATCTTATTTTGCTGTTGGTTCACACAAAAGCCTTTACTTCCTTTAGGATTGAGCAATGTATATATGAACTTAAGATATGTTTTGTTGTATTGAAAAATAGTGTAGGTGCCCGAATAAAAATAAAAATAGGTACAAATGTTTCCCCATGTGAACACATGTCATGTTAACTTAGGTCTAAAGAAAAAGCTCATAACTTGGATTCTTTCTCCATATACCTAAATATATACATATGTTCACATATAAATACAAATGTATAACAGAGAGAGAAGTCTATGGGTTTTAGAAGTATGTATCATCCCTAATCTCATTTCCAGTTTATTATATAAAAAGCCATTTAGAATATAAATTGACACAAATATGTGTAGTAAATTCTGTTGTTATGACAAACCTAGACAGTGTTTAAAAAGCAAACTCATCACTTTGCAGACATAGGTCTGTATAGTCAAAGTTATGGTTTTTCCAGCAGTCACATATGGTTGTCCAACCTGGACCATAAAGAAGGCAGAGTGCCAAAGAATTGATGCTTTTGAACTGTGGTGTTGGAAAAGACTATTGAAAGTCTCTTGGACAGCAAGGAGATCAAACCAGTCAATCTTAAAGGAAATCAACCCCCAATGCACACCGGAAGGACTGTTGTTGGAGCTAAAGCTCCAATACTTTGGCCACCTAATGCCAACAGACAACTCATTGGGAAAAACCCTGATGCTGGCAAAGATTGAAGGCAGAAGGAGAAGAGGGCAACAGAAGATGACATGGTTGGATGGCAACCTGAACACGTGTTTAAGCAAACTCCAGGAGATGGTGAGGGACAGGGAAGCGTGGCTTGCTGCAGTCCATAGGGTTGTGAAGAGTCAGAGAAGACATGGCAACTGAACAATGAACAACATTGTCCCTCCTATCATTTCCATTTTATTATATAAAAAAGCCATTTAGAATCTAAAGTGATGGAAATGTGTGTGATTAATTTTGTTGCTTTCACTTCCTCTTAGCTCTTTTCTTCCACTGGTAAAAAGATTCGTCCTTTGACAACAATCACTCCACAAAGAGATAATGAGCATTGTGGGAAAGCAATAGCAAATATCTAGAAAACAGGTCAGTAATAATTATTTCATATTTAAACAGCATGAATTAAAATAAGTAACATAAATCTTTTGTTGCTGTTGTTATTACTAGTCATTGATATACTTACCCTGTAGTGAGTATAAAACTAAGTCAAAAACCCTGTAGTGAGTATAAAACTAAGTCAAAAAAATCTTAAACCAATCATGTGTTTTTTTTTTTTTTGAGAAACACAAAAATTGTAATCATATGTTTTTTACCCAAGTGAATATTTTCAAGCATTGAAAATACTTAATCCTAAATGTTAGAGACTAGCCTCTCTATCACTGGAGTCTTTTTCATATAAAACCATACGAGGTGAAAAAAGGGTATATTACTCTAGATCTACTCCCTGAGGTTAAAAAAAAAAAAAAAAAGTAAGGCTCAGAAAAGAGCTGGTAGAAAGTGACAAACCTTGTGGATGGCATCTAGATTTACATCAATCTTTCAAAAAGGTTTTTCTCAAATTCATTTTATTCTTGCAGAATAGAGAGCTATGCCTCTTTAATTTGTGTGTGTGCAATTTTTCTGAATATAAAAATACAATTGCAGAAGAAAAAAAAACATAATCTGCCTCATGATTTTTTACAGATGTGTAGAAGTGTTACACATGAATGTGTCATTTTTTAAAATCAATTTCTCAAGAATTTATACAAGATCTAAAAAGAATGGAAGGAGAGAATTGCTCCTCTGTTGCCAGGAGCCATCACGGGAGATGCCACCCATGGCAAAGGTCATGTGGAAGAGAACTGTTAAGCAAGCTTCAAGACTAGAGGGGCTCCCTAGACTGCTCGAGCATCTACCCCAAAACCAGAATCTGTCTGTCTTACTATTTTGTGCCTTTCACCAGCTCTCCTGACATTAACAGGGAGCTATCCCCGACCACCTTTCTCTGGAGAAAATCAACTTAGGGCTTTAACTAACAAGTCTCCTGGACACGAGAGGAATATTTCAATTCAAATCCCCTCTGTTAGCATTCTAGCTTGCTTGGCAGGTTTATACAGACTCTTGCAGATATACATATGATTATTCACAGCCTCCCAACTGTGAGAGGCACAGGAAGCCTAAAATATAGAGCCTTTTAAAGAGTTAAAAGTTATTAGAGTAGTGCTGGTGTAGGATTTCATTATTAGGCCAATGCTTGTTGTTAAGTTCCCACATCTCTTATCCACTGTGCGCCTGGGAGTGTATTAGTTAACATAGTTGGAATGTAAGAAAAACAAGGGTAGCCTTGAAATTAACCGCAATCAGACTTTTGAGCTAATTGGTTCTTTCTTTCTTGTAACTCACTGCACCTTTGCTCCGTGAGAAATGTAACTCTGTTTAACATTTTCTGAGGCTGACATAGATTAGAAATATAAAGAAAAAAACATTTCAAGGCTTTCTGGTTGAACAGCCTTTATCAAAAGAGGGTCATAAAATGTTCACAGGCCTCCAAGGCCAGAAGATAATGTAAACAATATTGTTTATGGGAAAGGTATGCTGAAAAAATTCTGGTTTTGATAAAGACAAAACAGATGTAATGTTTGGGCTGACTCTGTATGACTTTGCATTTTTCATTTCCCACTATGTACAAGTTAAGGTATAAAAGTCCCTTTTGAAAATAGAATAATGGGCATTGCTTACCGAAGAAGCTTGGTCACCCTGTGTTTTTCTTTTTTCTCTTTCTTTCTTTCTTTCTTTCTCCCTTTCCCTCCCTCTCTTTTTCAGGTTGATCCCTTGGAACACAGAGGCTCTCTGCGCTCACTTTCCTGCCTGAGCTTCTAAGACTTTATTAGCTTTCTGTGTAAACCAAGTAATATCAGCCTCTTTCTCTCCTCTATTTTCTTTTTTTTTTTAATTTTTATTTTAACTTTAGTTTACTTTACATTACTGTATTGGTTTTGTCAAACATTGACATGAATTCACCACGAGTGTACAAGCGTTCCCAAACATGAATCCCCTCCCACCTCCCACCCCATACCATCTCTCTGGGTCCTCTCCTTGCACCAGTCCCAAGCATCCTGCATCCTGCATCGGACATCGACTGGTGATTCGTTTCTTACTTGATAGTATACATGTTTCAATGCCATTCTCCCATCTCATCCCACCCACTCCCTCTCTCTCTTCTCCAGAGTCAAAAAGTTCACTCTATAGATCTGAGTCTCTTTTGTTGTCTCACATACAGGGTCATCATTCCCATCTTTCTAAATTCCATATATATGCGTTAGTATACTGTATTGGTGTTTTTCTTTCTGGCTTACTTCTCTCTGTATAATTGGCTCCAGTTCCATCCATCTCCTTAGAACTGATTCAAATGTATTCTTTTTAATGGCTGAGTAATACTCCATTGTGTATATGTACCACAGCTTTCTTATCCATTCATCTGCTGATGGACATCTAGGTTGTTTCCATGTTCTGGCTATTATAAACAGTGCTGCGATGAACATTGGGGTACATGTGTCTCTTTCTATTCTGGTTTCCTCGGTGTGTATGCCCAGCAGTGGGACTGCTGGGTCATAAGGCAATTATCTACAACATTCTTTCCTTCTCTCCCTCTAAATCATTCGCTGACTCCATTTCTCCTTCTGGTTCCCCTGGATCTTGTGGGGGCTGGACCCCGGCACTCTGTGACTGAATTCATTTTCTTGGGAATTACTAATAACACTGTGAACAAAGTGATCCTATTTACCATGTTCTTACTTGTTTATATCATCAATCTTCTAGCAAATCTTGGAATGATAACCCTGATTAGGATGGATCCCCAGCTGCACACACCCATGTACTTTTTCCTCAGCCACTTCTCCTTCTGTGACCTCTGCTATTCCACAGCCATTAGCCCCAATATGCTGGTGGACCTATTTCCCAAGAAAAAATCAATCTTTTTCTATGACTGAGCCCTGAAATTTTTGATCTTCTGTATCTTTGCTGATTCTGAGTGTCTCCTACTGTCAGTGATGGCCTGTGACTGGTACAAGGCCATGAGAAGCCCCTTGCTCTATGCAGTCAGCATGTCCAGAGGGGTGTGCTCCCTGATCATGGCTGGGGTTTACCTAGTGGGAATGACAGATGCCTTGATCCACACGACATTATCATTCTGCTTATGCTTCTGTGGGTCAAATGAGATTAACCACTTTTTTGTGATGTTCTTCCTCTTCTGATGATATCTTGCTCAGACATACAGGTCAATGAGTTAGTGATATTCATGATTTTTGGCTTCATTGAACTAAGTTCCATTTCCAGAGTCCTTGTCTGTTATTGTTATATTATCCTATCAGTCTTGAAGATCCACTCCACTGAGGGGAGATTCAAAGCTTTCTCTACCTGCATCTCCCACCTAACTGCTATGGCAATTTTCCAGGGAACTATGCTCTTTATGTATTTTAGACCAAGTTCTTCCTATTCTCTAGATCAAGACAAAATTACCTTGCTGTTTTACACCCTTGTGATTCCCATGTTAAACGCTCTGATTTACAGTCTATGAAACAAGGATATGAAAGAGGCCCTTGAAAAATTGAAAAATAAATGGCTTTAAATATTTATGTTAGGTGTATGTGAATAAACATGCATCCACACACATATAGTGACAGATGATTTATTAAAATTCTATGGTAGAATACATGACAAACATAATTTTTCAATTTCTTAAAGTAGTATTACACTAAATCTCAATCATAAATCTATTATTGTTCCTCTCACATGTCATGTTTAATTATCTTTCCAGAATTTGTACATGGCCTTTAGTTTAAATGAAAAACATTTCTGACTTTTCCATTATGCTAATTTTTCTTTAGTTTTTACTCAAACATTCTTTCAATTATGCTGAGCCTTACTGTGCATTTACTCAGTGATCTTTGAGCATGTAGATTCTTTATATACTATAGCACATCTTGTAGTTTAAATACTACTATATATAAGCTAACACAAATAACATATTAACTAAATGGTCAACTGACTGATTATAACCTCAAATTCAGCATGAAATAGTACATACAGGGCTATAATTCCAAAGCAAAAATATCTAAATCTAGTCCAAAATAAAATCATCTTTGAATAGAGGTATTCAGTCAAATCTAAATAAGACTGAATTTGAGACATGAAAGGATAGTAGATAGAGGATTTGACAGTTATGCAGGTTGTGAAATATACAAGTCCATGTTTGTTAGAAGAAGTCATATTTGCAATAACATGGAAGAGCCATGAAGGCAACATGCTAAGTGAAATAATCCATACAGAGAAGATAAGTACTGTATGATCTCACATATAGATAGAATCTAAAAGGTAAAACTCAGGAATTCCCTGGCAGTTCAATATATAGGACTTGGTGCTTTCAATGCCCAGGCTCAGGTTTGATCTCTGTTCAGGGAATTAAGATACTTGCAAGCCTTGTGGTGCAGGCTAAGTAAATAAATAAATTTCATAGAAGTAGAGAGTAGATTGGTTGTTGCTAGGGGCTGAGAGACAGGAGAAAAGGGTGATGTTGGTCAAAGTGCACAAATTTTCTATTACTTATTGAACAAGTTTAGGGGATTTAATCTACATGATGACTCCAGTTTAAAATACTGTAGTATAAATTATCAGAGAAATGCAAATCAAAACCACAATGAGGTACATTTCATGCCAGTCAGAATGGCTGCGACCCAAAAGTCTACAAGAAATAAATGCTGGAGAGAGTGTGGAGAAACGGGAACCCTCTTACACTGTTATTGGGAATGCAAACTAGTACAGCCACTATGGAGAACAGTGTGGAGACTCCTTAAAAAACTGGAACTAGAACTGCCTTATGACCCAGCAATCCCACTGCTGGGCATACACACGGAGGAAACCAGAATTGAAAGAGACACGTGTACCCTAATGTTCATCATGGCACTGCTACTGCTTATAATAGCCAGGACATGGAAGCAATCTGTTGGACTCTGTGGGAGAGGGAGACAGTAGGATGATTTGGGAGAATGGCATTGAAACATGTATAATATCATATATGAAATGAATCGCCAATCCAGATTCGATGCATGATACTGGATGCTTGAGGCTGGTACACTGAGACAACCCAGAAGGATGGTACGGGGAGGGAGGAGGGAGGGGGTTTCAGGATGGGGAACACGTGTATACCTGTGGCGGATTCATGTTGATGTATTGCAAAACCAATACAATATTGTAAAGTAATTAACCTGCAATTAAAATAAATAAATTTATATTTTAAAAAAGTAATAATTTACAACTTTCCATATTTCGGGATATTTAGGGTAGGTATCACAAACACATGAGTGAGAAGTCTCTAAAGTGTACCATACACAGCACTCCGGGATGGGGCAACTCAGGACTCTAGAACCTGAATCCGAGATCTTAAGAATATTAACTTGTTTTTCCTTAAACTTCCTATTTTTCCTTACAAATATATTAAACACTTCCCAAAACGTAATATTACTATTTCCCCCCACTGCTTAAAAAAAATTAACAAATGTCATAAGACATTTAAAAGACGGTGTCAAAGGATTCCCTTCTTGAAAAATGTTAGAAGCTGCTAGTTTAAATGTATCTGAGAGATGGCTGTGTTCCAATGATCTCTTCAGACAGGTGCATGCATTTCAGTCAAAGGACAAAAATTCTTGTGTGTCTTGAAACTTTTAACAGCATTAAAAAATAAAAGAAAAACAAACAAAAAAATACTGTAGCATAAACTTGAAATTTGCTAAAAGAGTAGATTTTAACTGTCCTCACCATACACACACTCAAAATGGTAACTATGTGAGGTTATGCATGTATTAATTAACGTTATTGTGATAATCATTTCAAAAAGTATACATATATCACTTCATGTATCTATCAGTTACAAAGTTTAGAAAGATGGTAACAATAACCCTGTATGCGAGACAGCAAAAGAGACACAGATGTATAGAACAGTCTTTTGGACTCTGTGGGAGAGGGAGAGGGTGGGATGATTTGGGAGAATGGCAATGAAACATGTATAATATCTTATAAGAAACGAATCGCCAGTCTAGGTTTGATGCAGAATACAAGATTCTTGGGGTTGGTGCACTGGGATGACCCAGAGGGATGGTATGGAGAGGGAGGTGGGACGGGGGTTGAAGATTGGGAACACGTGTGCACCCGTGGTGGATTCATGTTGATGTGTGGCAAAACCAATACAATATTGTAAAGTAATTAGCCTCCAATTAAAATAAATAAATTTATATTAAAAAAAAACCTGCATGAATATTTGAATGAACAGAGCAATAAGAGATATATACAACACTTTTTTTTCATCCCATTAATATAGCTCATACTCAGACTGGAGGCATTGGGATTTGAATTCAGTCAGTCTGGCCCCAGAATTTGTGCTCTTAGTTAACAAGTTATGTCATTTGATTGCAACTGGGCCATAAAGATTCTGAAAGGATAAGCTTATGATCATGGGTTTTATAGTCTCATAATTGGGAAAGTTTTGGTTGAAGGAAGGACTTGTTGCTCCAGGAGGATGATTCAGACAGGAAAGAGAGGAGGGGCTAGAGGAAGAAATAAGACTGGAAATGTTATTTAAACTGGATGCTGTTACTATCTTGCCTATACCTTGTGTGAAACATGTACTAAGGATTGTGTTTATCTGTATATGACAGCTCTCTCATTCCCAAAAATCCATGTACATAAGAATATCTTAACAAGCTTGTTTAAAATGAACATTCCTGGGTTTCTCTGCCAAATATCCGTGAGTTTAACTGACTTCCCAAGTGATTCTGGCAGAGGTTCTAAGAAACCTCTATGATAGAATCCAGAGATTTCTGGATTTGATTTTCAGCTACAAATATCCAGAACCCAGCGCTGTGCAAGTACAATGATATAATTATTTGGCCTGTTTCTTGACCTTCAGGAGCTCAGGCTTTGGTTGAAGAGGCAAAGACAATTCAATCAGCAAAGTGCAAAACCTGAAAATTATTAATCAGGTTAGAATGTGTGAATCATAACACTATAGTTTAAAAACTGATAGCTGACATGCGGGTTACTGGCAACTGGCAACCATCAGCATATATATATATATATATATATATAGTCTCCAGTAAAAAATGCATTTCTCAAGGAGGCAAAAATTGCAAATGAACGTATGAAGTTTATTTTTAGAGACATAACACAACAAGTGGGAGAGCAGGCAGAGAAACTGTTTAGTTAAGATCGAAGCAAGGCAGAGAGGCACACCAGGAAAGAAAGGGTGTGGGTGTCCCCTACAGTGAGGAGGAGCCACCACCAATATTTCTGATCGTTTTCTGAATTTTTTGGCATCTCTGGTGTTTCATGGGTTTTCCTGGTGGTTCAGAGGTAAAGAATCCATCTGCCAGGCAAAGGACACATGTTTTATCCGTGGATCAGGAAGATCCCCTGGAGAAGGAAATGGCAATCCACTCCAGTATTCTTGCCTGAAGAATCCTGTGGATAGAGGAGCTTTGCAGGCTACCGTCCATGGGGTTGTAAAAGAGATATGATTTAGTAACTAACCAACAACCATCAACAACAAAACCAGACAAAGATGTTGTTAAAAAAAAAAAAAAAAAAAAAAAAAAAAAAAACAAATATACG
>SJYQ01002054.1:131518-151226 GCA_006410935.1 Redunca redunca
GGGGGGGCAAAACAATTACTTGTATAGCAGCAAACAGGATATATAAGAAAATTCCTTCAATCTGATAAAGATCATCTACAAAAATATCTCTAGCTAGCATTATGTTTACTGTAAAAACAGAAAACAGAAAAAAAATCCTATATAAAGTAAAATAACTTGATTGTTTCCTAACCCTGTGTATAACAACCAAAAAAATAATGTCCTCAACCACTTTTATTCAACATCTTATTTTAGATTTTTGTTGAATAAGGAAAGAAAATTATAATTACTGGAAAGTAGAAAGTAAACCTGTCTTTATTTTCCAGCTAGATTTTCTATATAGAAAGTTCTAAGGAATCTGCAACCAAAATATGAAAAAATAATAATAAAATGCAGTAGTGCTGCATAAATGAGTATATATAAAAACATCAATTGTATCATTGTATTCTAATGATGAGCAAATAGAAATGACTTTTTAAAGTATAATTTGCAAGACTTATTCATGCACGCATGTACATGCATGTGTTACTCTCTCAGTCGTGTCCAACTCTTTGTGACCCCATGGGCTGTAGCCCACCAGGCTCCTCTGTCCATGGAATTCTCCAGTCAAAAAGACTGAAGTGGATTGCCATTTCCTTCTCCAGGGCATCTTCCCGACCCAGGGATTGAATGCAGGTCTCCTGAAAACATGAGGATTATCAATAAACTGTTGATAGCTGAGCTGTAATCCCTGAATACCTTAATTACACAAAGGCAAGCCATTTCTAGTATTCATGGTCAGCAGGCCATATTTTTCACAATGATAACCTATTTTTGACATGCTATACTCTAACAAGAAAATGAAAATGCTAATCATGCAGTCATGGCTGATACTTGGGACCCCATGGACTGTAGTCTGCCAGGCTCCTCTGTCCATGGAATTCTCCAGGCAAGATTGCTGGAATGGCTGACCATTCCCTTCTCCAGGGAGTCTTCCCAATCTAGGGACTGAACCCAGGTCTCCTGCATTGCAGGTGGATTCTTTACCATCTGATCCACCAGAGAAGTCCACACTCTTATCGGGAAGAGGTTAATTTCTATTCAACACATGGATACTAGAAATATTTGTCACAGCCATCTAGGAAGTATGAACTTTTCAATTAAAACTTTAGGGGACTGTCTTTGAATTTGTACATTCTTGGGGAGATGNATTTCTTATAATAGCTTTGTTTGAATTGATTGTTAAAAACTCAGTGAATGTAATGCATTATTAAGTATCCTCTCAATCTATTCTCTAGAAAGATTTGTACATGATTGACAATATTTCTTAAATGTTTGGAGAAATTCACCAGCATAATAAACAGGGCATAGGATTTTTTGTTAGGAAGTTTTTAAAAACAAATTCCATTACTTTGAGCTTCCCCAGTGACTCAGTGGTAAAGAATCCACCTGCAATACAGAACACACAGGAGATGGGGGTTCGATCCTGGATCAGGGATATCTCTTGGAGAAGTCCATGACAACCCACTCCAGTATTCTTGCCAGGAAAATCCCATGGACAGAGAAGCCTGGCAAGCTAAAGTCCATGCGGTCACAAAGAGTCAGACATGACTGAGCACACACAGTCATCCATTACTTTAATAGATAAGACTTTACCTAAATTTTCTATTTTTATTGTATAAGATTGAATGCCATGTTTTTTCAAAGAAGGTGTTTATTTCACTAAGATTGATAATTTCTTAATAATGATTGTTCACAATATATTCTTATCTTCCATGCCTGTAGAATTTTACCTATGCCTATTTTTTCCCCTAATCAGTAAAGAAAGAGATAAAGTTTGGATTATTTTTAACTCAGTATGTCAAAGTCAATATATAACATGCCTTTGTTGTCTCTCTTTTCTCTCAGAAACCGAACCAATCATAGTAATGATAATGAGAAATAAATCAAATGGCAAAGTCATATCAATAAAAACAATGGTGGGATTTCCCTGGTGGTACAGGGGTTAAGATTCTTTGCTTCCACTGCAGTGAGCATGGGCTTTATCCCTGGTTGGGAAGCTAAGATCTCATATGCTGTGCAGCACAGCCAAAAATAAAAATAAATAAAACAATGGTAAAAAAAAATCCAGCTAATATGATCTTATCATTATGAAGGAGTACAGATGAATGAAGCAGAGAGGGCATGGCTACAGTCAAGCCTGCTTTAACATGCAGAGCTAAAGAACAAGTGATGTAAATTTTAGAGCCCCTAACAGTCTCAGAGTTTAAGAGAATGAACAAAATAAATACTGAAATCTGTATGAATACGAAACAGTCGCGGATAAACAGGATCCACTTATAGGGAAGAAAAGATGTCAAAAGTTGCTCTAATGGATAGTGAGATTTACTTCAAAATTATCATAAAGAATATGTGGTAATGGCAGGTACTTCAAAAGAATATAAGAAAGACTTGTTAAACTTATTGAGGTGGATTCATGATTAGGCCCATTTATTCAAAAACATCTCTGTTAATCTATTATAATTTTGTCATACTTTGTTATTGATAAAGAGCATTTCTTCTTCTTTGGATTATGAGTTCTAACCTGAGACAGAAACGAGTATATATGCCAGAAGAAAATAAAATAGAGCAGGTCTTAACTTGGGCTTTATTGCTGAGTAATCATTATATCTCCTTAGAAATACATTTACCTTTTTCTCAGTATTCAGTATCATCTTAAACACCTTTTATTGAACTATATTATACTGGTATTCAAAAAGTTAGTGATGCATAGAGAGACTAGCTATTATTTTCAGGATCTTCTAGCTTAAAATCAGGTAATATTTTATAATGAAAACTCAAAAGTCCTCCTTTTACCTGGACTAAATTAAAGTTTTGAGAAAATCTAAAAGTTGCATTTCATAGAACTGAATCAAAAGAGTTAGTTATGAGAACGTGGGTACAAATTTAACCCTAATCCTAACCTTAACCCTGACACTAAACAGAGTTATCATCTGTGTTTGCAGCAGTGTAACAAATCACAACATAAACTGTAGCATAAGGAATCTCTAACAATACATATATTTTTATCACTCTGATTTCCATAATGTATTATTTCTTTTTTTTTCCCATGATAGAAGTTTGTTTATTTATTTATTATTTTTAAATTTATTTATTTGGCTATGTTGGGTCTTAGTTGGAGCCCATGTGATTTTCTTTTTTTTTTCTCTTTCTTCTTCTTCTTTTTCTTTTCTTTTATTTTTTACTTTGTAATAATGTATTGGTTTTGCCATACATCATGAATCCGTCACGAGTGTACATGTGTTCCCAATCCTGAACTCTCCTCCCACCTCCCTCCCCATACTATCCCTCTGGGTTATCCCAGTGCACCAGCCCCAAGCATCCTGTATCCTGCATCGAACCTGGACTGGTGATTCATTTCTTACATGATATTATACAAGTTTCAAAGCCATTCTCCCAAATCACCCTACCCTTTCCCTCTCCCACAGAGTCCAAAAGACTGTTCTATATACATGTGTCTCTTTTGCTGTCTTGCATACAGGGTTATTGTTACCATCTTTCTAAATTTCATATAAATGTGTTAGTATTGGTGTTTTTCTTTCTGGCTTGCTTCACTCTGTATAATTGGCTCCAGTTTCATCCATCTCATTAGAACTGATTCAAATGAATTCTTTTTAATGTCTGAGTAATACTCCATTGTGTATATGTATCACAGCTTTCTTATCCATTCATCTGATGGGCATCTAGGTTACTTCCATGTCCTGGCTAGTATAAACAATGCTGCGATGAACATTGGGGTACACGTGTATCTTTAAAGTCTGGTTTTCTCGGTGTGTATGCCCAGCAGTGGGATTGCTGGGTCATAAGGAAGTTCTATTTCCAATTTTTAAAGGAATCTCCTCACTTTTCCATAGTGGTTGTACTAGTTTGCATTCCCACCAACAGTGTAAGAGGGTGCCCATTTCTCCACACCCTCTCCAGCATTTATTGCTTGTAAATTTTTGGATCCCAGTCATCTGACTGGTGTAAAATGGAACATTATTGTGGTTTTGGTTTGCATTTCTCTGATAATGAGTGATGTTGAGCATCTTTTCATGTGTTTCTTAGCCATCTGTATGTCTTCTTTGGAGAAATGTCTATTTAGTTCTTTGGCCCATTTTTTGATTGGGTCGTTTATTTATCTGGAATTGAGCTTCAGGAGTTGCTTGTATATTTTTGAGATTAGTTGTTTGTCAGTTGCTTCATTTGCTACTATTTTCTCCCATTCTGAAGGCTGACTTTTCACCTTGCTTATTGTTTCCTTTGTTGTGCAGAAGCTTTTAATTTTAATTAGATCCCATTTGGTTATTTTTGCTTTAATTTCCAGAATTCTGGGACTTGGGATATAGACGATCCTGCTGTGATTTATGTCGGAGAGTGTTTTGCCTATGTTCTCCTCTAGGAGTTTTATAGTTTTTGGTCTTACATTTAGATATTTAATCCATTTTGAGTCTTTTGTGTATGATGTTAGAAAGTGATCTAGTTTCATTTTTTTATAAGTGATTGACTGGTTTTCCCAGCACCATTGTTAAACAGATTGTCTTTAATCTATTGTATATTCTTGCCTCCTTTGTGGAAAATAAGGTGTCCATAGGTGTGTGGATTTATCTCTGGGCGTTCTATTTTGTTCCATTGATCTATAATTCTGTCTTTGTGCCAGTATCATACTGTCTTGATGACTGTGGCTTTGTAGTAGAGCCTGAAGTCAGGCAGGTTGATTCCTCCAGCTCCATTCTTCTTTCTCAAGGTTGCTTTGGCTATTCAAACTTTTTTGTATTTCCATATAAATCTGAAATTATTTGTTCTAGCTCTGTGAAAAATACCGTCAGTAGCTTGATAGAGATTGCATTGAATCTGTAGATTGCTTTGGGTAGTATACTCATTTTCATTATATTGATTCTTCTGATCCATGAACACGGAATATTTCTCCATCTATTAGTGTCCTCTTTGAATTCTTTCATCAATGTTTTATAGTTTTCTATATATAGGTCTTTAGTTTCTTTAGGTAGATATATTCCTAAGTATTTTATTCTTTTCGTTGCAATGGTGAATGGAATTTTTTCCTTAACTTCTTTTTCTACTTTCTCATTATTAGTGTATAGGAATGCAAGGGATTTCTGTGTGTTGATTTTATATCCTGCCACTTTACTATATTCATTGATTAGGTCTAGTAATTTTCTGGTGGAATCTTTGGGGTTTTCTATGTAGAGGATCATGTCATCTGCAAACAGTGAGAGTTTTACTTCTTCTTTTCCAATGTGGATTCCTTTTATTTCTTTTTCTGCTCTGATTGCTGTGGCCAGAACTTCCAGAACTATGTTGAATAGTAGCGGTGAGAGTGGGCACCCTTGTCTTGTTCCTGACTTTAGGGGAAATGCTTTCAATTTTTCACCATTGAGGATAATGTTTGCTGTGGGTTTGTCACATATAGCTTTTATTATGTTGAGGTATGTTCCTTCTATTCCTGCTTTCTGGAGAGTTTTTATCATAAATGGATGTTGAATTTTGTCAAAGGCCTTCTCTTCATCTATTGAGATAATCATATGATGTTTATTTTCAATTTGTTAATGTGGTGACTTACATTGATTGCTTTGCAGATATTGAAGAATCCTTGCATCCTTGGGATAAAGCCCACTTGGTCATGGTGTATGATCTTTTTAATGTGTTGTTGGATTCTTATTTCTAGAATTTTGTTAAGGATTTTTGCATCCATGTTCATCAGTGATATTGGCATGTAGTTTTCTTTTTTTTGGCATTTTTGTCAGGTTTTGCTATTAGGCTGATGGTGGCCTCATAGAATGAGTTTGGAAGTTTACCTTCCTCTGCAATTTTCTGGAAGAGTTTGAGTAGGATAGGTGTTAGCTCTTCTCTAAATTTTAGTATAATTCAGCTGTGAATCCGTCTGGACCTGGGCTTTTGTTTGCTGGAAGATTTCTGATTACAGTTTCAATTTCCATGCTTGTGATGGGTCTGTTAAGTTTTTTTATGTCTTCCTGATTCAGTTTTGGAAAGTTGTACTTTTCTAAGAATTTGTCCATTTCTTCCACATTGTCCATTTTATTGGCATATAATTGCTGATACTTGTCTCTTATGATCCTTTGTATTTATTTGTTGTCTGTTGTGATCTCTCCATTTTCATTTCTTTTTTTATTGATTTAATTTTTCTCTCTTTGTTTCTTGATGAGTCTGGCTAATGGTTTGTCAATTTCATTTATCCTTTCAAAGAACCAGCTTTTGGCTTTGTTGATTTTTGCTAAGGTCTCTTTTGTTTCTTTTGCATTTATTTCTGCCCTAATTTTTAACATTTCTTTCCTTCTGCTAACTCTGAGGTTCTCCATTTCTTCTTTTTCTAGTTGCTTTAGGTGTAGAGTCAAGTTATTTATTTGACATTTTTCTTGTTTCTTGAGGTATGCCTGTATTGCTAGGAACTTTCCTCTTAGCACTGCTTTTATAGTGTCCCACAGGTTTTGGGTTGTTATGTTTTCATTTTCATTCATTTCTATGCATAATTTGATTTCCTTTTTTATTTCTTCTGTGATTTACTGGTTATTCAGAAGCGTGTTGTTCAGCCTCCATATGTTGGAATTTTTAATAGTTTTTCTCCTGTAATTGAGATCTAATCTTAATGCATGATGGTCAGAAAAGATGCTTGGAATGATGATTTCAATTTTTTTTAGACACATATTAATCAAATTAACAAAGATCAAACACAAAGAAAAAATATTAAAAGCAGAAAGGGAAAAACAACAAATAGACAGTATATTAAAAAGCAGAGACTTTACTTTGTCAACAAAGTTCCATTTAGTCAAGGCTATGGTTTTTCCAGTAGTCATGTATGGATGTGAGTAAAGAAAGCTGAGCGCTGAAGAACTGATGCTTTTGAACTCTGGTGTTGAAGAAGACTTTTGATAGTTCCTTGGACAGCAAGAAGATCCAACCAGTCCATCCTACAGGAAATCAGTCCTGAATATTCCTTGGAAGGAATGATGCTGAAGCTGAAACTCCCATATTTGGGAATTTCACTCTTCACCTGATGTGAAGAGCTGACTCGTTTGAAAAGACCCTGATGCTGGGAAAGATTGAAGGCAGGAAGAGAAGGGGACGACAGAGGATGAGATGGTTAGATGGCATCACCAACTCAATGGACATGGGTTTGGGTGGACTCTGGGAGTTGGTTATGGACAGGGAGGCCTGGTGTGCTGCAGTTCATGGGATCAAAAGATTTGAACATGACTGAGTGACTGAACTGAATTGAAGGAACCTCCATACTGTTCCCCATAGCTGCTGCATAAATTTACCTTCCTGTCAACAGTGTTGGAGGGTTCCATTTTCTTCACACCCTCTTCAGCATTTAGAGATCAATGAAAAAAGAATAGAAAGCACAGAAACAAACCCATGCACCTATGGTCCCCTAACTTATGACAAAGTAAGCTAGAATATATAATGGAGAAAAAACAGTCTCTTTAATAAGTGGTGCTGGGAAAATTGGACAGTTATATATAAAACAATGAAATTAGAACACTTCCTAACACCATACACAAAAATAAACTCAAAATGAATTAAAAACTTAAATGTCAGGCCAGACACTATAAAACNTCATGATGATCGTATAGTGCAAGGGCTTGCAGATGCCACACAGGGTCATAGGCCATCACAGTGAGCAGGATGACATCAGCACCTGCAAAAACATGTTCCCCAAGATCTGCATCATGCATTCATTGAAAGGGCTGATTTTGTTTTCATAGAGTGAATATATGATCAGTTTGGAAATAGTGACACAGGAGTAGCAAGCATCAACAAAAGAGAGATGGGCCAGTAACTATTACATAGGTTAACCAAATAAAGAGCTGGTGGTGATGGTGACCATAGTGAGCACATTTCCTATCATAGAGACAATGTAGATGACCAAAAACACAACAAATATGATTTTCTGAGTCTTTGGATTTTGTGAGAGCCCCAGTAGAACAGATTCTGTCATGTTGTTTCTATTATACCTGTATCTCAGATCATTAGTTACACCAATGTATGGCCCTGGCTTCTACTTGGATGAATAGGAACAAGTACTTTAGAATTATCTTGTGCTCAAGGCCATGTGTGCACTAACTTAGCTGTTACCCCAGCAATTTTCCCATTATATAAGCCTGAGAGACAAAGAGGTCAGTATTTCACTGGTATTTAACAGCTATTTTATGCCTTCATGGGGATGGAAAGATGCAATTGCCTATATGGAAACTTTTACAGAATTCACATATAAGGCCTAGAATGACAGTAATCAAGCCACAAACTTACTGAATTCAAGAATCTCTCTGAGAAAGAAAAGGCAACCAACTGCAGTACTCTTGCCTGGGAAATCACATAGACGGAAGGGTCTGGTGGGCTACGGTCCACAGGGTCAAAAATTATGACTTGACTGAGTGAGCAAACCAACAGCAACATGATAACAAAACTGAATTACAGAAATCATATGGCCATATCCAGGGGGAACTTGTGAAATAATTCAAACTTAATGCTGTATTTTTGTACAGATGAATCCTACAATACAAAGCATTTACTAACCTACACAGAAAATCAGATTTCTGAGTTAAGTGATCTATTTCCTAGTTTTGTTGATCTTTTAGATACTTGGTTTGGTCTGGAAGCTCATGGTAGAAAATCACTCTCAAAAAAGATTTATTTTACTTAAATCCAAGACATAGTATAAAATTACCACAAAACAAGTTATGTGCTATTTAAACATATCAGAATGTTCAAAAAAATCTAAATGTATGAATTTCCCAACAAGGATATCAAAGAAATTCAAGGTGGAAATAATAGATCTTTCAACAAATGCTGGATCAATATGATAGCCATTTGCAAAAAAAATGAACCTCAACAATACTTCACACTATACACTAATATTAATACAAAATGTCAGTGAACTAGATGTAAAATCTAAAACCATAAAAATTCTAAAAGAAGTATTTTTATCATGAAGTTGTTGTTCAGTTGGTAAGTCTTTGTGGACTCTTTGCAACTCCATGGACTGCAGTATACTAGGCTCCCATGTCCTTAGTGGGACAAACTTCAGAAGTTTGCTCAGATTCAGTGATGCTACCTAGCTATCTCATTCTCTGCTGTCCCCGTCTCTTTTTGCCTTCAATCTTCCCCAGTGTCAGGTTTTTTTCCAATGAGTTGTATTCTTGCATCAGGTGGCCAAAGTATTAGAGCTTCCCTGTCAGTCCTTCCAATGAATATTCAGGGTTGATTTCCTTTAGGATTGACTGGTTTGATCTCCTTGCTGTTCAAAGGACTTTAAAGAGTCTTCTCCAGTACCACAATTTGAAGGCAATGATTCTTTGGCCTTCAGCCTACTTCATGATCCAACTGTCACATCTGAACATGACTACTTTAAGACCAAAGCTTTGACTATATTGACTTTTGTTGGTAAATTGTGCCTCTGCTTTTTAATACATTGACTATATTTGTCACAGTTTTCTTTCCAAGGAACAAGTGTCTTTTATTTTCATGGCTATAGTCACCATCCACATTGACTTTGGAACCCAAGAAAATAAAATCTGTCACTGTTTCCATTGTTTACCCATCTATTTGCCATGAAGTTATGGGACCAGATGCCGTAATTATAGTTTTTTGAATGGTGAGTTTTAAACCAGCTTTTTCACTCTCCTCTTTCACCTTCAATAGTCTCTGTAGCTCCTCTTCACTTTCTGCCATTAGAGTTTTATCATATGCATATCTGAGCTTGTTGATTTTTTTCTCCCAGCAATCTTGATTCCAGCTTGTGATTTGTCCAGCCCAGATTTCTTGTGATGTACTTGCATATAAGTTGTATCAGCAGCTGACAATATACAGAACTGACATACTCCTTTGCTAATTTTAAACCAGGCTGTTCTTCCTTGTCCAATTCTAACTGTGGCTCCTTGACCTGCATACAGATTTCTCAGAAGACAGATAAAGTAGTCTGGAGGAGGGATTGGCTAATTACTCCAGCATTTTTGCTGTAAGAACCCCATGAATAGTAGGAAAAAACAAAGGGATCTAGAGGTTGATCAATATTTATTAGATATGATATGAGAATCACAAATCATAAAACTACCATAAAATTAAAGACTTTTAAAAATTAAAGAAAATTCACAGATTAGGGGAAAACTGTGTTTGTGTATAATGGATCAATCTTGCATAACATTTTGTATACAAATACCTCATACTTTGTGTATGTATAATAAATATGACAAAACACAATATGTCTGGAATACATAAAAATCATTACCAACTAAGTTAAAGATACTGACTCAGTGAACATGAATCTGAACTATGGAAGACAGTGAAGGACAGGGAAACTGTTGTGTTGCAGTCCAGGAGTCACAAAGAGTCAAACATGACTTGGCAACTGAACAAAAAGATACCCAGAACTCATGTTTTTAAATTGTGCAAATAACCTGAAAATAAATTTCCCAATGAAAACATATACCCATAAAAATAGTTTCTAAAAATGCTCAAAATCATTAGTCATCAAGAAATGCAAACAAAAATTTCAGTAACTTATCATTTCATAACTCTTAGCATAACTAAATAGAATGTGGAAAGAAATTGTTTGATGTAGGCTTCCCTTCTTGTGCTTTAGATATCTCTCCAGATGTTCAATGTGTTCCATGCTGATCATCATACATGTTCCAGATATTAATCATCTGGATTCTATTAGAGTTTCTGTTTACTTCCATTAATCTCTGATGAATGGGGTATAAAAGGTTTTGATTTCAGGCACTTTGAAATGGTTTCCACTAATTTTATGCCCTCATTGTTCTAACTTACAAACAATCAGCCTAAATTTCCAGAAAAGTTTAATATTGATAAGAAAATAGATGTTTTCTCTTTGAGATGAGTCCACAGGTTATCTATACATCACAGGTACCCATGCTAGAAATATGACACCCTTTCTATCATATGGCATTAAATTTTCTTTGAAACCCAGATTCATATACAGATTGTGGACTCACATGATTTGCTTGCAAGTGAAGGGAATACAATTTCCAACTCTAGAATGGATGTTTCTCAAGTATGTCTCTCCAGAATACCTGCTTCTAAGACAAAGCCATTCCATCAAAAGAAGTAATTCCCGGGAGAGAAAAAGAAGCTACAAGACAAGGTCCTTGAATGTTTGTGGAAACCTGTTTAAATATCCATGCATTTTGTGGACATTTTCATGTATTTTTTTTAACTTTTGTCGTTGTTTACCTCCCTAGAACAAAGTTCATCAAGGGTAAATAAAACATTTGAAAGTGTATTCACCATGCATTCACCCTTCTGCCTATAGAACCAGAACCATGTATAGAAGATCATTTCTACATCGTGTCATGAGTGAATGCATTCTAAATTCAAGTCCAGGGTTTTCTGTAGAAAGTTTTTAGAGGTTTATGCTAGGAGGGAATAGTTATACTCAAAAAGTCTTAATTATTACTGTTGATTTGATACAAATTATCTGAACATTCTCTTTTAAGTGTGCCATATTTTTCATATCGAAAGTTACTTATCCCAAGAAGGGGCCAATTGGAAGACAGGATTATTTCTGAACACCCTGAAATATCACTAAGATGATCTAATACCAAAATGAAAGCCTTTCAATAGTGCTGATGCCCATCAAAGATGGTTATACTACTGTTCTTAATTGTTGTTACTTTCATATAAAGCAAACTTGATGTTCCAACATTTTAAAATAGAGTATTGGACCATTATTTTCAGGTTTTGTTCACAATATGGTTGGTAAATATCATTAACCTAACTTGACAGGTGGAAAATTATGAGGCTCATAGAGATAAAAAATTTAGAAGATACAGTTCTCTAATACCAGATACAGTCCTTTTGCGATGAGATACTTGATTGATCATTTGAATGAAAAGAAAATTTAAATACTCTTCACACAGAAAAAAACTAATGTGAATATTAAATGATATAAATCATCATCTGTTTAGAACAACAGAAATATGAAGAACTCTTCTTGGGATCAACCATGGTGTATAATATTGGTCTCTGTGGCCTCTTTAAAAGTAAAATTCGAGATGACCATTCTTCAGTTTACTGCATGCCTAAATGTCTCTTTGTATTGTTGCTCAAAATGTCTATTATTCCTACAATGAGTTACACAGACAGTCAAAAATAAGTGAAATTTGTGTGTCCTCCATGGTATGGTAAATATGCTCATATGTGTTTCTTCTAACAATTTTCATAACTGCTTCTAAAGGTGGACTTCAATCTTCTCACTTGATTGTAGAGGAAACAAGATGTAAGGTGCCCAGAAATATACTCCAAATCAAAAAGTTGCAAGTGGAGAAGGACCTGATAATATGGCCTTTCTGATTCTCAAAACAACATGATTCACTGCTGTGCCACCATTTTCAACTTCGTGTGGGAGAGTCTGCAGGACTATTCATTGCAGGGGAATTGAAGAAGGAGAAATTAAAATGAGGAAATGAAACATCAGTGAAAGCAGTGCCACATAGTTATTGATACTAAAGAGTTCAATATATTGTCCTGTGTGAGGTGGTGTGTGTGGTTATATGTGTATTTGTGTGTTGATGAATTTGCCTCATATATATGTTTCTGAAGTTATATTGAAGTAACTATAGTAATTATGATCTTATCAAAAGGAATTTACTAGTTAAACATTGTTTATTGAGTATAAAAATCTAGAAAATGGGTTAAACATACAGAGAAAAAAATCTAATAATATTTGGATATTAAATATGTGCCTAACCTTGCACAAGAGCCTTAACTTTTCTAGATTTCTATTCCTTAATGTGTAAAATAAATATAAAATGACAGTAGTGATCAAATCAAAAATTTGCAATGAGAATTGCAACCAATTTCTGCAAGGAAAAATTAGAGCAGTGAGAACACTGAGGAAGTGTTCAGGAAGTTTTAACCGATGTTAGTATTACTATTATTTACATCTAATGTAATTTCCTGAGATTGTTTTTCATCTGCAAGAGGAATGAAATAATAATACACATATATGTTGCTACCATGTCATGCATATAACAATCAATCATTAAAAATGTATTCATTAGTATTATAAAGTCATTGGATTTAAGTGATAAGCTTTATAAAATATATTATGGTAGCTTCGGTATTGTCATTACTTTCCATTCAATATCTATGAAACTTTAGGTCAACAATTATAAATATCTGGTATCAGGGTTTCTTTTCTCTGGCTTCTATCTCCATACAGAACCTCAACCAGCTTCATCAAGATCACACAAAGATCTTTACTAGAGTTAAAGCCAATATTCTCACTTTTCAAACCTCTCTTTATCTTTATATTCATATTCTAAATTACATTTACAGGATGGCCATTTCCTAAAAATAAGAGAGAAATTGCCCAGTTTTGAATGCATAGCCTCCGCATGCATTTTCTACCTCTCTCTTCAGGCTTAGCTGCCACTGTGTGTGAGATTTACAGCTTCACTTTAGGCTGTGAGTCATCTACCATGCACAGATAAGCTCTGGCTTCTATCTTCATATTTTTCATGTCTGTACTTTAAAAAATCACCTTCCACAGGAGAGTATTTGAATAATCACTGTCTTTTCTTGAATGATTACTGTCTTTTTTCCTATCTCAGGTAAATCAAAAGAGTCAAAACTCATAGAATTTAGGCATTCATTATTACATTGGAATATTAATTAATTCAAGGTTCAACTAATAAATTGTGACTCTCTTTCAGGTAACATAATCACAACCTGAGATACATGGATAACAGAAAGAATGTGACAGAGTTGGTTCTACTGGGACTCTCACAGAATCCAAAGATGCAGAATATCATATTTGTTGTGTTTTTGGTTATCTACATCGTCTCTGTGGTAGGAAACATGCTCACTATGGTTATCATCAAAGCTAGTCCACTGTTAAGGTCCCCCATGTACTATTTCCTGGCCCATCTCTCTTTTGTTGATGCCTGCTATTCCTGTGTCATTACCCCTAAACTAATCATAGATTCCCTCTATGAAAAGAAACCAGCCCTTTCAACAAATGCATGACCCAAGTCTTTGGGGAACATGTCTTTGCAGGTGCTGATGTCATCCTGCTCAATGTGATGGTCTATGACAGCTACATGGCCATTTGTAAGAAGTTGCACTATACAACCATCATGAATCAGCGACTGTGTGGGCTGCTAGTGCGAGTGGCATGGATGGGAGGCTTTATTCATTTAACCATACATCTCCTCTTCATCATCAGTTTACCGCTCTGTGGCCCTAATATCATAGATCACTTTATGTGTGACTTAATATTTTTGCTGGATCTGACCTGTACTGACACTCACCATCTAGGACTTTTTGTTCCTGCCAACAGTGGTTTCCTCTGTCTGTTAAATTTGCTCCTCTTGATTGGCTCTTATGTGGTCATTCTACGTATCCTGAGGACCCATAGCTTGGAGACCAGACACAAGACCCTCTCTACCTGTGTCTCTCACATCACAGCAGTTATCCTGTTCCTTGGGCCCTGCTTATTTGTATACCTGAGACCAGTGGTTACTTTGCCTGTTGATAAATCAGTTGCTGTATTTTACAGTATGATAATTCCTATGTTAAATTCCTTAATCTATAATTTGAGAAATGACCAGATGAAAAATGCCATTAGGAAATTGTATAGCAGAAAAATGATTTCAGGTGATCAGTAAGATATCCATGAAGCCCAAAGTTCAGGCAACTGAAGCAAAAATATCATTGTTGGTGACCTCCAGCAATAATACCTATGAGATACAATAAAAAACAAAACAAAACAAACTTATAGATTCTGAAAGGGGAAAAGAAGAAATGAATGCAGCAAAAGAGACAAAAACCTAGCCTAGGAGTATTCTTTGAATATGTGAAAAGTTTTACCAAATTGGAGCTGAGTTTTACTAGTTTCATCCATTGTGTATGTATTCACAAGCTTTAATCACAATAAAATTAATCAAAGTTTTAAAAATACAGTGAGGAGCATCCCTGGTGGTCCCATGGTTAAGACTCCAATTGCCAATACAGGGGACATGGGTCCAGAAAGATCCTCCAGGCCAATGGACAAATAAGTCCATATGCCACCTCTACTGAGCCTGTGCTCTGGAGCCCACATGCCACAACTACTGAAGCCCAAGCACCTGGAGCTATGGCTCTGAAACAAGCAAGGCCAGTGAAAAGCCTAAGCACCACAATGAAGAGTAGCCCCTACTCATTATAATTAGACAAAACTTACACGAGGCAATGAAGGCCCAGTGCAGCCAAACTAATTAATTAATTAACCTAAAAATAAAATATAGTGATAGCAGCAACCTTATAACAGTACAAAGAGGTAGGCACTGCTATTATCCCCATTTTTCAGGTGAGAAAACAAACAGACAGAAGTAGGTTTTAAAATAGAAATATTGAAGAACAAGTAACCAGAATCTAACTGAAGTCTCAGAACATGTTCTTCACTGCTGTGATAATATGGCCAGGCAATGATGACAGAAAAGTACATACTTATATCAGTTACCATTTATTGATATAGAGGTTTTGCTGGAAAACTGATCTTTCTGTTCATATACATACATATATACATACATACATACATACATACATACATATGTGCAGTGCTGTGCTCAGTCATGTCCAAATCTCTGTGACCCCATGGACTGTATAACCCACCCGACTCCTCTGTCCATGGGGTTCTCCAGGCAAGAATACTGGAATGGGTTGCCCTTATCTCCTCCAGGATATATACAGATATAGATATAGATAGATATATGCATGCACATATATAGTCATTCAGTTCAGTTCAGTTCAGTCACTCAGTCGTGTCCAACTCTGCGACCCCATGAATCACAGCACGCCAGGCCTCCCTGTCCATCACCAACACCCGGAGTTCAGTCAGACTCACGTCCATCGAGTCTGTGATTCCATCCAGCCATCTCATCCTCTGTCGTCCCCTTCTCCTCCTGCCCCCAATCCCTTCCAGCATCAGAGTCTTTTGCAATGAGTCAACTCTTCGCATGATGTAGCCAAAGTACTGGAGTTTCAGCTTCAGCATCATTCCTTCCAAAGCACACCCAGGGCTGATCTCCTGCAGAATGGACTGGATGGATCTCCTTGAAGTCCAAGGGATTCTCAAGAGTATTCTCCAACACCACAGTTCAAACACATCAATTCTTCAGTGCTCAGCTTTCTTCAAAGTCCAACTCTCACGTCCATACATGACTACTGGAAAAACCATAGCCTTGACTAGACGGACCTTAGTAGGCAAAGTAATGTCTCTGCTTTTGAATATGCTGTCTAGGTTGGTCATAACTTTCCTTCCAGGGAGAAAGCGTCTTTTATTTATTTATTTATTTTTTTTTTACTTTTAAAATTTTTATTTTAACTTTAGTTTACTTTACATTACTGTATTGGTTTTGCCAAACATTGACATGAATTCACCACGAGTGTACAAGCGTTCCCAAACATGAATCCCCTCCCACCTCCCACCCCATGCCATCCCTCTGGGTCCTCTCCTTGCACCAGTCCCAAGCATCCTGCATTCTGCATCTGACATCAACTGGCGATTCGTTTCTTGCTTGATAGTATACATGTTTCAATGCCGTTCTCCCTTCTCATCCCACCCTCTCCCTCCCTCTCTCCCCCAGAGTCCAACAGTTCACTCTATAGATCTGAGTCTCTTTTGTTGTCTCGCATACAGGGTCATCATCCCCATCTTTCTAAATTCCATATATATGCGTTAGTATACTGTATTGGTGTTTTTCTTTCTGGCTTACTTCACTCTGTATAATCGGCTCCAGTTCCATCCATCTCCTTAGAACTGATTCAAATGTATTTTTTTTAATGGCTGAGTAATACTCCATTGTGTATATGTACCACAGCTTTCTTATCCATTCATCTGCTGATGGACATCTAGGTTGTTTCCATGTTCTGGCTATTATAAACAGTGCTGCGATGAACATTGGGGAGAAAGCGTCTTTTAATTTCATGGCTGTAGTCACCATCTGCAGTGATTTTGGAGCCCCAAAAAATAAAGTTTGACACTGTTTCCACTGTTTTCCCATCTATTTTCCATGAACTGATGGGACCAGATGCCATGATCTTCATTTTCTGAATGTCAAGCTTGAAGCCAACTTTTTCACTCTCCTCTTTCACTTCCATCAAGAGGCTCTTTAGTTCTTCTTCACTTTCTGCCATAAGGGTGGTGGCATCTGCATATCTGAGGTTATTGATATTTCTCCTGGCCATCTTGAGTCCAGCTTGTGCTTCTTCCAGCCCAGAGTTTCTCATGATGTACTCTGCATATAAGTTAAATAAGCAGTGTGATGATATATAGCCTTAAAGTACTCCTTTTCTTTTTGGAACCAGTCTATTGTTCCATGTCCAGTTCTAAGTGTTGCCTCCTCATCTGCATATAGGTTTGTCAAGAGGCAGGTCAGGTGGTCTGGTATTCCTATCTCTTTCAGAATTTTCCACAGTTTATTGTGATCCACACAGTCAAAAGCGTTGGCATAGTCAATAAAGCAGATATACATGTTTTTCTAGAACTTTCTTGCTTTTTTGATGACTTTTATATGTATTAATATATATACTATTTTATATGCATATATCAGTTATATATCATCATATGCAAAGAATCATAATAATTTTTATCAATGACTCTGCTCATTTTAATACACTGTGATTCATGGGGTCACAAAAAGTAGGACATGACTGGGTGACTGAACTGAACTGAACTGATGGTGACTGTGATATGCTCACTGTAACCCTAGGATATTTAGCTATTTTAGGATATAAAGGCAATATGCCATTAAACCTATAAGGGGTACGATATCACACCAATTCAAAATTTACTTTTAGCATCAGAATCATTGTGTATTGTTCGTGTCATCATCTTAGGTTCATAAATCATCAGAAAGAGGGATGATTCAAATAAAATAATATTTTAATGTCAGAAAGTTCAATTTATTCAATAAATGGTCATACTCCATATAGTAATCACATACAGTAATTCTGTAGTAGCCAAAAAAACAATGAAATTAGGACATAATTTCACACTATATACAAAAATAAACTCAAAATGGCTAAAGACTGAAATATAAGACATGTCACCATAAAACTCCTAGAAGGGAACATAAGCATAACATTCTCTAATATAAAGTGTGCTGATGTTTTCTTAGGTCAGTAAAAATAAAATAAATAAATGTAAATATAAAAATAAATAAATAAAAGCAAAAAATAAACAACTTACAAACTTTCATAAGCAAAAGAAACCATAAACAAAACAGAATGAAACCCAACAGAGAACCCAGAACTAAACTCACACACACATGGTCAATTAATCTTTGATAAAGGAGGGAAGAATATACAATTGAGAAAAGATATCATACCTGAAACTAACATAACATTGTTAAACAAATATGCCCCAATATAAAAAAAAATTTTTTTTTAAGGACATTCACTTAATTAAATAGTTCAGGGAAAACTGGACAACTATATGCTGCTGCTGCTGCTAAGTCACTTCAGTCGTGTCCGACTCTGTGCGACCCCATAGACGGCAGCCAACCAGGCTCCACTGTCCCTGGGATTCTCCAGGCAAGAATGCTGGAGTGGGTTGCCATTTCCTTTTTCCAATACATGAAAATGAAAAGTGAAAGGGAAGTAGCTCAGTCGTGTCCGACTCTTCACGACGCCATGGACTGCAGCCTACCAGGCTCCTCCGTCCATGGGATTTTCCAGACAAGAGTACTGGAGTGGGTTGCCATTGCGTTCTCCAACTACATGGAAAAGAATAAAATTAAGACATTCTCTAACATCATATACAAAAGTAAGGCCAAACTGAATTAAATACCTAAATATAAGATTAGATACTATAAAAATTCTAGATGAAAACATAGGCAGAATGTTCTTTGATATCAATTGTAGCAACATTTTTTTTTATCTGTCTCTTATAGCAAAGGAAATAAAAGCAAAAATCTCAATATATCTTAGAATAGTTATATAAGTTTGGGTTTTACAAGTGGAGTGAAACTTAAATATCCATTAATCACCAGAGATGCAAAATGTATGAACAGACTGCAGTAGTAAAGCATTTTAAAATTCTTATGAAAGCAAATATATTGGCTTTTGGAAAAGCTAGAATTAGGGAGGACAAAGAGAACAAACAGAAGACAGCTACCATTCAAATACAAGTAAGATGGCAAGTGTTGCAAGAAGGCATCAGAGGGCAGACACACTGAAACCATGCTCACAAAAAACTAGTCAATCTAATCACACTAGGACCACAGCCTTGTCTAACTCAATGAAACCAAGCCATGCCTGTGGGGCAACCAAAGATGGGCAGGTCATGGTGGTGAGGCCTGACAAAATGTGGTCCACTGGAGAAGGGAATGGAAAACCACTTCAGTATTCTTGCCTTGAGAACCCCATGAACAGTAGGAAAAGGCAAAATGGTAGGATACCAAAAGAGGAACTCCCCAGGTCATTAGGTGCCCAATATGCTACTGGAGGTCAGTGGAGAAATAACTCCAGAAAGAATGAAGGGATGGAGCCAAAGCAAAAACAATACCCAGTTGTGGATGTGACCGGTGATGGAAGCAAGATTCGATGCTGTAAAGAACAATATTGCATAGGAACCTGGAATGTCAGGTCCATGAATCAAGGCAAATTCGAAGTGGACAAACAAGAGATGGCAAGGGTGAACGTCGACATTCTAGGAATCAGCGAACTA